>CM053786.1:345646132-345861132 GCA_028749045.1 Cupressus sempervirens | reverse complement strand
TAAGTGATTTCATAGATGTTTTAAACTTTTCTTGTAGTTTTCCATATGCTAAAGTGTTTCTCTGCACAGAAAATACTTTGAATTTCTTTTTGGGATAGGGCAATGCACATCTAAGTGAGAAACAAGAAGAAAACACCTTTTTTATAAAAAGAAAACAATATCAATTGAACTGAAAGGATGTAGGCTCCACAAATATGACACATTGGACAAAAGAAAACTTCATGGGAAAATGTAAAGCTACTTTTAGCACAAAAAAATGTTAACATGCTAAGACAGAATTGTGGTATACTATCCATTTATATATGCTTCCTTAAATTAATCTTCTTTTAATAAATTCAAATGCATATTCATTGTATACATAGAAAATGGCAAGTTATAAATCATCTAAAGTTTTCCCTTCTTGCTTTGACTAGGATCCAGTAAGAGTTCACTTGACCATTATTATTTCAAGAGGGTTTAGACTATTATTCTTTAGTGTTCGATCCATCACATGGAGCTGGTTCCTTTATGCATTTCATGCACACTATGGATGACCCCATCTCTTGTGAGCATCTTCTTTGGGTTGTCAGTTGTTCTAATATTTCAAGTTGAAATGGATCACTCTATTCTGTTTACTAAGAGGATTTGTCATCTTATTTCCTTCTAGGAGATTGATACAAAATAACATTATAATATTTTATCTAATGTATCCTACACTTCTATGGGATATATGGGAGGAATTTTTTTGTTCAAACACTATGGGATTTCCCTTTGTACTTTCCATTGTTCACCCTTGTTCAAAGGTGTCTAGTATGTTTTGTCCAAGAAGTCATCACTTTCAGGTGATATTACATAGGACCTCTAGAACTATCTAGCTGATTACTTCCTTCTTGAAGGATGTAACTAATATTGAATTTTGAAGGAATTAAGCACCCTTGACCACAATGTCAATTGACACAAATGGGGAGAGGTTAGTAAGACTACCTATGTAACTAATAGGGCATCCTAACTTTCTTACTGTAATACTAGGCTTTGTGGATTTATGTCCTCTTGACATTGAGTGCCTTCTAACTTTCCTTGCCTAGCAGTTCAAGACTTTTAACATTTTTCTGTGCCTTTAGAGGCCAATTGGTTTTTGGTGATATGAGACATTCTAAGTGAAGTGCTTTCCATCTCCCCTTCCTCCTAAAATTCTTTAGCCTATCTCCCTTAGTATGTGTTTCCCCATTCAACATAGTAGATGGCATTATTTTTTATTCTTGCTATCACCTTTCCTTAATGTTTGAGAGTGGTAGTTTCTTGTCTTGAGTATTTTCTTTGATTTTCATAAAAATGATGTTTCATTGTGGGATGCATTCTCTTCTAGATAATAAGATTTTATTGAATTTCTTTTTAAATTGCAAATAGTGATCATTGTTTAGTAATTCCCCTCTTGATTTTTTAAATTGATTTAGTGATAGATATTTAGTTACTTTTTAAGTTTTCACAATATGAGGTCCTCTTAAACCTTTATCTCGGGGTTTCATTTGTTATCTGATTGCATGCAAGCAAAATACCTACCTTGGTTATGGCTTTTGTGTAGCTGATGGTTATTTCATTGGGATGCAATCCCATTTTAATAAGTTCTTCAACTCCTTGAAGAAGCTCTACTACAAATGATATTGTCAAATTGACACCTTCTCCAATCTCTTCACTTTGCTAGTTTATTTTGTGTACAAATTACAAACACTATATTTTGATGGTTGTAATTTTCCTTCTTTTGATTCTTTGGGGTTTAATTTCCATTTCGTCATGCAGATTTTGAAAATGGTTAATGTTCTGCCTGCCAAGGTTGAAGGAGATGTTGATTAACCAATATTTGTATTAGAAGATGAGATGAAGATTTTAATTTTTTTTAACTTAATTTTTCTTCTTTTAAAAGAATTATCGTAGTTTCTGCATGGTATAAATGTGTTTTGCAAGCTTGGGATGCTTTGTTGAAATTGCAAGAGCGTTTCTCAATTTGGTTTTGTTTTTCTTTAATTGTAGTTTGTTGTTTATTATCCAATGGTTGTATCTTGTTGTAAAGTCCAAATATATTTTTTTCTTTTGATGCTTGAACTGAAATATTGTTCAAGGTTATAATATCGTGATTGAAATATCCTTTTACTTCCTCTTAACAAGGAAAGTTTGGAAGTGATCTACATATTGATTTGGAGGACAATGAATCCCCGTGTGATGGAGAAGTATTGCAGGTTCTAGAAGATCTAGTCATAGAAGAGAAACATCTAGAGGAAGAATGAGAAAAATGAGAGAAGGAAAACAAAAAACAAGTAAATAATGGAACTCAACAAATTGGTGATTTGGTCTTTAGCAGATTGGAGGCACTTATTAACTAGACTTGACTTTATTTAGAGTTTTTGCTTGAGCAAATGGAAGATGCTAAATTTGTAGGTCTAAGAGATTGTACTTGTAAACTATGTTTTATATGCAAATCAAATATAGTCAATTTTTTTCTTATTGCTTTTAAAAATAAAAAATTCTCTAGTAGAGGAAGTACAAATCTTTTTTTTTTTTTTCTATTAACTGTATCACTGTCATTTTCAGCTATATATTCTACATTAGAAGAATCAGATGCCTTTTCTTTTACTTGTTTGAAAGTCTCTACTAGTATAAGCAGATGTATTTTCTTCTTATAGTTGATGAATATTATTTTCAATTGCATTGTTTTACAATTAATAAATTATTTGTTATTTTTTGAATATGTAAAGTTAGTTTCTTATGTATTTTCTCTACCAAAATAAGTAATTTTGTTTTCTTTACGAAGTATTCAAACTAATATTCATTTGTTTATCAAAGTTTATAGTAGTATGTACATAATGCTAGAGAATGGTGGTAGAGGCCAAAAGAAAGAACAATGTCCAATGCAATAAGTTCCCAAATGTTATCTATTTATTAAATTTTATAGTAGTATGTACATGATGCTTGATTAAATATGTATTGTCTTTCTAGATTGGTTGTATTATAGTTTTGAATGGTTTTCTTGTGGTTTCACTTCATTGATTTGCTTGTTTCCTTATTGGAAATATGATTTTATATGAAAATCATCAAGGTTAGCTTAGAGATATTGTGTCAATTATATGATAATTAATTGTTACAAATACTATTAAGATCTGTTAATTCATTTCCCATCCCTTTTCTATTGGGTCACATGATCTAGGTGTGTTCATGACAACTAGGTACAACTGAAATAATCTTTAGTCTTCTTCGGATTGTCACCTAATGCATATGAATGAGAATGAGTGGATATATTCTTAAGGAAATTGGCACTGGTTGCAAATCTATTTACTCTAGGAGAAAATTTTAGGAAGCACCATAGGCAATCATAAATATAGAGGCTAGAGGGGTTTGGGTATCTATGGTACCCCTCAAAAATAGGGGGCTCCAATGGTTTAGTCATTAAGTATTATCTAATCTAGTTCATTCAATATAATTAACATACTTTGACATGTATCCAAAGTTTTGGATCATTGATTTTGTCATTTCCATATCAAATATAAAATAAATCATTAGATGTAATATGTTGTTTTATTATTATTGTCCTTTGTCTTAGATATTTATTCTCCCCTTGGCTCTGTTGTTTGGTCTATCTCAGTGACTATTCCTTTTCCATTTGCTTAATCCTTTGCCTTAATAGATTCCTCATCATCTTTATCTTCTTTACTGTCCAATTTCTGTTTAGCTTCTTCCTCTTGTTGTTCCCTTATTAATACCTCTAGTCTCCTTCCTCTTTCTTTATTCAACTCACAAAGTTCATAAATCTCACTCAACCTTAAAATATACAGAATACTTAACTTGGAATCTCAACTACCTACACTATTCATTAACCTACAACAGATCTAACAATCTACAATTCCATGCAATTCTTACTTATTCGCAAACATAAAAAATATTAGAAAACTTTTAGATATGCATTTCCAAACATTTATCTGTGAAAATGTTGTAACCACAGGATTTTTGGGACTAGAATTGGGATGATCTTGTAGCCCATGATCTCCCTGCAATGTTGTACTTTGTCAATTCTACGACAACAAACGTAATTCTCTATATTGGTTTTTCTCAGGTAATAAAAAATTATACATCTCAATATATATATATATATATATTGTAGTGCCTGCCCCTAGTTTGCATTTTGCTTTCATTGCCAAACTCTTTTAGGCCAATTTTATGCTTGATGTTTAGTAGTATTACTTTCAGATTTTCAAATATTGTTTCAGATTTAGCTGATTATATGATGAGATTACTTGGTATTCTCCATTTCATGTATGCATGATGATAATTCAGTAATTTCAATTATTGATGATGTTTAAATTAGATGGATTATAATATGTGTTTCTTATGGATACTTACGCCATACTGCATGTGTATGGTGTGCGGGTTTGTTCTCTTTATGTATGGTATTTTTGATGTGGTTAAGGAAGGGAATCATAGTCACCTACTAGTCAGGATCTACATGATGCACCACTTTTTGCCATTGCCTGTTTAGCTTAGAATATTGTGTATGTACATGCGTGAATTTTATGCAAGTTGTAGGTACCGAGCATCGATTTCCCTGAATTGCCAAGATGAGCATACCCTATCACATCATCTCAATGGTAAGAGAGGGGAGATAAATTCTTAAGTCCAAATCCTCAACCCTTAAGCCATTTGTCCTAATTGATAATTAGGACAAGTATTTGAGTCAAGTACCCTTTGAATGCATTGAATGACATTAATTCGTGATTATAACCCTTTTGTTTGATTTAGTATGTGTTTTGCTACGATGGATTTTCATATGTTGTTTTATGAGTCTTTGGTGTATTTTCTATTAATTAAGTCTAACTAAAAGATTAATTAATGATTTAATTTAATGAAAAATTATTATAATAGTTTAATATTTAATTAATTAAGAAATTAATTAAATAAAAAGAAATAAATTTGGAGATAAAAGTTATAAGAATAAATTTAGAACATGATAATATTTATTTAATTTAATGATAATATATTTAGAGTTCATTTTTAAATAAATGCTAAATATTATTGTTATTTAAGTTAATAAATATTTATCAAATTTAATGTTTGAAAATAAATTTAAAAATGGAAAAAGGTATTAAATTATTAAAAGATTCTAGATCGCATGATGCATGCATGAGTTGAAAATAAAAGAAATTAATTAAAAAGATAAAATAAGTGAAAATAATAATGTTATTTTAATTTTATAAAGTGTGCATGGGATTAAAAGTAATAAATTAGTAAAAAATAGAAGTCAAGGGGAAAATCAAATAAAGTTATTTAATAATTCATTTGTGCATGAAAAGATAAAGCAAAGATTAATAAAAAGTTAATTGAGAGTTTGAGTCTTGTGAGCAAGGAGTTCTCTCGGGTGAATGCAAAGTTAGTGCCCCGATTTGAGGAGAAAACTCCTTAACACAACTTTGGGGTTCATTTTTGAGGGACTGCGAATTTTAAGAGATGAATCTTTGGAGAGGAATTTTAGAGATGAATTTGGATGCAAAATTTGGAAGAAAATTTTGGAAGCAGATTTTGGGAGGGAAATTTTGGGAAAAATCTTAGAGAGAAGTTCTTGGATAGAAGCAAATTCTCTCGCAAATCTTCTGGGCATTGCGATTTAGCATCAAAACTAGGTAGGTTCTTAAGTTTTATGCACCCAGTTAAAATTATGTTATTTAGATAATCCTATCTTCTTCGTGCCTGTTGATATCGAATTCTCTGATTTTCGTTGTATGATTCTTCTATACTCTTGTCTGAATCTTATGATATCTGTATTGTGCCTCATCTATATAACAAGATTGTAAGAAAAAAAAAAAAAAAAAAATTTGAAACCCCATCAGTAGGTAAGAGAAAACATAGTTAAACCGAGGATGGTTTGAGATTTAAAATAAAATTTTAATTTAGAAATTTGAATGTTAAACAAACCTTTTTATTAGGTGATTTGGGAAAGATTTGAAATTGAAAATTGGAAATTCTAAGTTGAAAAATTCGTATGGTTGATAGTTATTTTCCTATCAGACTATTTTTTTACAAAACATATTAATATATATAAAATAAAAAAAATAAAAATAAATATGTAAATATATATTTATGGTAATTCATTAAAAGGGAGATCATTTATTTTAAATCTTTATAAAAAAATAAAATAATAATAAATAAATAAAATTATTAAATAAAACTTAAGTTATTTACTTAAGCAATTTTTTTTTAAACAAATATCATATATGTTTGGAGGGGTTTCAATCACCCCCCACTTACCTGCTACTGTCGGCAACTTTGACATGTTCCTACAGCCTGTAAATCACATGTACCTGTGAAGGGCAGGAAAGTGAGGCTGCATGGTCCTTTATTATAAAGGCGACGACTATATGTTTAAAATGCATGTCCAATATGTTAAAACACATGCCCATTAATATTGATTTTGGGTTTTATTAAAGTCTTTAGTTTATTAAAGTTTAATTTAAATTAAAGTTTTTAATAAAATTTATTATAATTTATTTTATTTTACTTAAAAATATATTATATATTAAAGTTTGTAATATTAAATTAAGATATGTTATTAATTTTATTAATAACTTTATATAATATTTATTAATTTAATAAGTAATTAAATAACATTAATATGATTATTTTCTTTTAAATAAATTATTAATTAATATAGTATGATTTAATGAAGCTTAGTTAATAATTGAAGTTAATTTAATGGAGGATAAAATTTATTTAATTATTATTGTTAATAATTAATAATATTGATTTTTTTTTATAAAATTATAATTATGTTACCTAAAATCAATAGATTGCTATTGTTATAACTTTAAAGATTATCCTCAGATCATTCTTTATGGAAATTGACCTTTATAATGAGGATAACTTTATATGTATTTAAGTCGAATAAATGAATGGGTTATTAGGAGGGATAAACTGAGAACCTTATACACTTAAAACGATCATTGAAATGCAAATATGCTGATTACTATTTTTAGTGCCTTGTGGGATGGTGAGATTTATGTTATGGGTTATCTAACTTAACCATTTTTGAGTCATCGATTAGTTATACTTGGATTACTTTCCAGTCGCCTTGATGGGACTGAAGTGTTTGTTTTGTTCTTGATGATGTCATGTTGTGACATGTTTGACTTGACCATTTTAAAGTCTTCAATCAGTATTATTTTGGGATACTTCCCAGTTGCTTGTTGAGAACTAATGGACATTGTGATTTATTCCAGTTGCTCGTTAAGAACCGTTGGATATTGTGATCTATCATTGATGCCTTCAGCTACTTATAGAGAATTGTTGTGATTATTATGATTATTATTTGATGCTTTTCAGTTGCTCGTGGAGGACTAATGTGATTATTGTGGATTATCTTTTGATGCTTTTCAGTCACTTGTATAAGACTGAGGTGATTATTGATTGTGATTTCATGAGCTTAGGGTAGGCAATCTATATGTAGTGTCGAAAAGTGGCTTGCAATGGGGGCTGAGTCCCTAAGAGGCTGCCAAGGTAACTCATTGTAAGTTGTCTTTAAAAGTGATAACATTTACACTAAATGAGAGTAAAATGAACGTAATAAGATTAATTGTATGTTCTCATCCATGTCTTGAGTGCTAGTATAGACTAGGATGGGAGTAAAGAGAATGCTTGGTTATGACCTTGCATTCCATAGTATGCCTCATCAGTACGACAGGATACTAGTGGCTGCAGGGATCACTAGGGACCCAGGATTCCTAAGGGATTGCTTAGGTAACTCTAAACATGATTTGTGCAATGACACTTGCCCGCTTATATAGTAGATTCCTACGTGTCTTTGTGTGCCTCTGAGTCTAGATGTTGATCTATGTGTTGGAATCTTTGAGTTAGTATAATTTTAGGATTTCCTGGACTTAGAGAGTACTTGTGTTACGTGATCTGATATCCTATTTGGGACTTGAGATTATATCCTTAGTGTGGTGGGAGTGGACCATTTAGGTTCCACATGGTCAGGTGGTAGTGCTTTTTCATTCTTACCATTGAGATCCATCCATAGTCACCATGGCTAGAGCATTCTTTGTTGGCATTTACCTTCATTCTATTCATGGATCATTATGATGGATGG
The DNA here is from genome assembly GCA_028749045.1 of Cupressus sempervirens. Classification (NCBI taxonomy): domain Eukaryota; kingdom Viridiplantae; phylum Streptophyta; class Pinopsida; order Cupressales; family Cupressaceae; genus Cupressus; species Cupressus sempervirens. The sequence continues at coordinate 345,853,028 of CM053786.1, read as the reverse complement.
TTATATTTTATGATGGATGTTATATCTTTTTGATGTATGGATGTATCATGTATGGTGGATGATTTCATTTATTTTACTGTATTGCATTTGCATCATGGATCCGAAGAGGATGATGTATTTCTATATATATATATATATTCTTTTAAGCCTTTCATACCCTGTGACATGTACAGTGGATGAATGAGCATTCCAAATTATTTGCCAAGATGCATTTGGAACAAATGTATATTAAATGGACATTGGACTTTTCATTATTCTTTCATATGGATGTGGTATTTGATTGCACTTAGTAGTAGATTAAATTTAAATGTGACTCAATGTCTTGGGATATTTAAGGAATGTAACTTGTTATTTATGTTTACAGTTGATTGTATGTTATTCCGCTACTATGTGATTGATGTGAATGATTTGTCTTTCTTGTTTAAAAAAAAAAAAAGTTTAACAAACTTATTAAAACTTTAGGTTAATTCTTTTGGATCCCTTGGCAGGGCATTATATATATATATATATATATATATATATAAACTAATTCTTTACAGTATATTTTCTCAGATAATAAAAATTTATAGAATTCAATCTATACATATACATATACATATACAGAAAAAAATTTCATATAACTAGCTAAATTTTGTATTTGAATAATGTAGGGAGCCATGACAAGATTTGTTGGATTCATAAACAATCATCTTGCAAGCCTTGTAAAGAAAGTTGCAATGCATACTCCTGTTGCTTATCTAGATCATGTTACTTCTCCTCTATCAAGAATTGCAACAACAATCAACCTTGATCAGGTACTTTTTTTATAATTGTTTGTTAACTACATTTCTATAATCTAATATATATGTATACCAAATTTCTTTAATGCTCACCATTTTCATTCACAGGTATACTTGGCTCTAGGGATCTACGAATACATACACCAACATAAATTGTAGAAGCATCTATTAAATATCAATACAAATTTATAAATATCAATATTACATTTTACATTCTCTCTTCTATGCTGATTTAATCATTCTTTAAATCATATTTGGGATTTTCCATTTATTTTAGGGGAAGTAGTAGCTAGGGATTTGAGGCTATGGATCTCGAGATTCTTCTAAGAGTTCAAAAGATATTGATCTTTAATTACTAGTGAGCATATAATAGGTTTTGATATGTATTTCTAAATATTGAATATATGAATTAATAGTATCAATTTGAAGTACACATTCACTAGGAAGGTGTTGCAGAGATAGTGTTGGATCTATACATCACATGGATGGACAATAGTGGTATAGCGCAAGAAATATTCTTCCAAGATTTTGTGTTGCTAATTATATTTGTAGTTCTCATAGTTATAATTCTTGTTAAATATATAATTTCTTCCTTGACCTTATAACTTCATCTATTCCTTATTGCAGTCTAAGGAATTCAAGAAAATTATTGATGCTATCATATAGGATATGGCCTCCTATATTAGTCTTTCCTATACTCATTGTTACTATTTGTGGTTCTCATATAGTGGTTATGATTATAGTTGCTACATACTTGATCTTATCTAGGATTTTATGCAACTCTTCCACCTTAGTAATAGTGATAAGAATTCTATAAAATGTGCTTTTAGCTTTCCAAACAACTAGAATTTCATGGGTAGAGTTTGGATTTTTCACAATTCAAATTATTGAAGATTCAACTCATTTACTATGAGAAATTATTCTTAAGAAGGCTCCACCTTCCTCAATAGAAAAGACAACAAAACTCCCTAATTCTATATTAATATGATTCTTCTTTGCATATAATGGAAAAGCTCATGACTGTAAGCAACTAGAGTCACCATCATTTTTGACTTTAGCAATGAAACGAAAATTTGATAGATTGCTTGTGCTTTTCCTTCTCTTTCTAATTTTAACTCAAGAATTGTTTTCCCTTGCCCTCACCTCAAATAGTCCATGTATTTTTCAACAATTAAATTTCATAACTATTTTTGTGAATGTGAGGGAAATGTTGGTATGTAGAATCTGAATGAAAATGACAAGTTTAATTACCATTCAAGGAAGCAAGGTCTAACATACAATATCTTGGAACCTTTTATATTTAGAGGCAGAATGATAATTGTTCATAGTGGATTTGAACTCCCACCACATCCACATACTTTGACTTCTATATCTAGGTTCTACCTCATGAACATGACCTTATGTCTATAGTAAAGAACATGCATAAACCTACTCTAAAAATGAGTTTGTCTCCAATACATCCACTTTTCTCCTATCTTGCAAGTCTCTTTTACTCATCAATAGATTCGTCTTCAGATAACTTTGATGCAACTTATACATATGGATGCCATGCTTTAGCATACTTGAAACTTGCTTTAAATTTTGAAACTTCTTTGTCACTGCCATTTTATTTCCAAAGCGTAATTGCTACGTACAATTTCAGTTAATTTGGTATGATTTATGTTTAAATTTTTCATGTTCTAAGTATGTGTTTAATAAAATAGAAGTCACTATTTCCAAATATAAACTTCCAGATGTCATTCTTGCCTGCAATATTTGTATAATTCTAATTGAATTCTCATACACTATCAACCTTGATAGAATTGCTATAGAGTCATTTGTGTTTACATTCTCATCTTCAATTTAGCTATGATAGTAATCATGACATAATAATAAATATTATATTCTTGTATACTACTTATAAATTTGCTCAAAATGCTTTAAAATATTCTTATTTTTTGAATTCAAATCTTGGCACTTACTACCACCATTATTGTAGATGATTGTAGTTGTCAAATATTGGCATGTACTACCACCATTATTGCAGATGATTAGGTTGATAGAATTTTTCCTTCACCTCTTGCAAGTGTTGTCTTGCTTGGGCAACAAGAAAATTGGACTTCTTAGCTCTTAGTGACCATCCATCACAACCTATCCTTCTAACATCTTTTGCAGTGGGGTAAGAAAAATCAGAACCCTTGTGGTTTGAATCCACAATACATACCTCATTGTACTGTTTCCAACTTGAATACCATCACAAGAGGACCCCAAAACATCATTACCTTAATGTAAAATGGGTGCAATTGCATGATTAGAGTTGTTGTTGCAATAATCTAAATAGGTCTCACACCTTGGTATTTTGTTTTCATCCTATCCAATGGATTGATCCATGGTTGTAACCATTTCCACTTTGTGATCAACATGATGACTTAATGGCATGGTATGAATTATTGGATCCAAAGTTGTTTCTTCATTAGAACACCCACTTGATGATTAATTTTTGCATTCATTGTGATCACTTCTAGGCTAAAAGCTAGAAACAAGTGATTCACCCTTGTTCGGTATACCAAGAATTGTGTGAAAGAAAGTATATCCTATCTCTTGAGGAAGAGAGCAATACTTTTATAAGTTTTGTTTTAGATAAACTAGTAAATACTAAATGCTTTCTTAGTTTCTAGACATAGACATGGGGTAATGATTGATTTTCATTTTTTCCATGTAAACTTGAAAGAACATATGAAGTTTCAAATGTTCTTAGTTAAGTTGTGTATTGGTAGGACCATGAGAATGATGATTTAGGGTAGGAGGCAGAAAATGTTGATGATGAGATGGAAGACATTAAAACTCTTAATTATGATGGTTTGGACAGTGTTTCAAAGATACAAAAAACACAATGTTATATTGATATCATGCAAGTATGTGCAAAACAAATACATAATATATAAAAAGAAAATAAACATATAACCATTCAAAACTAAATAACTCCCATAATATTTTAAATTTAGCTTAACCATCTAAAACTGGAGTTGATATAATAATTCCCCAAGTGAGAAAATCATTTTGTGTAGGATTATTGGATTGAAGATGATTCGAGAAAAAAATGAGATTTATCCTTGATATGGAGCCCCCTATGGATGTCATTGGACTTAATTCTTTCTTGGACATATTGGGTAATTTTAGAAGTTCATTAAGAACTTTGTATAAAAATCCTATTAGTTGGATAAGTTGACTCAAAATGGAAAGCCATACACATGGGAGATTGCACAAGGAGAAGCCTTTGAGGAGCTCAAACAAGGTTAGTTTGTACACCTATTTTGGCATAAATGAATTGGCACAAGGATTTGTATGTTAGAGGTATCCACATGAACATAGAAATCCTTGTCCAAATTTAGATATGCCAAAATGGGCATACACACTAGCCTTGTTTGAGCTCCTTGAAGGCCTCTCCTTCTGCAATCTCCCATGTGCATGGATTGCTATTTCGAGTCAACTTATCCAACCAATAAGATTTTTATGAAAAGTTCTGAATGAACTTCTGGAAGTAGCCAATGTGTCCAAGAAAGAGTTAAGTCCAATGACATCCATAGGGGGCTTGACATATTAAGGATAAATCTCACTATTTCTAGCATCATCTTCAATTTAATTTTCATATTTTTAAAAACAAAGTAGGTTGATAATTCAACTAAATTTCAACCAAACTTGGTCAAATTTTTGACCAACTCATTGACTACGATTCCATCATGGGTTTGGCATTCTAGTCGATCAAGGATCACAATTGGTTGAACTTTCGACCAAGGTATTGACATTGTTTCTCATTGATAAGGATAAACTTCAACCAAATTGTGCATTGATATTTCAATGCTCAGAGGACTTAGTCAAAATTTTAAGAAAAAATAGCGAAAAAACTATTGGTAAAAAATTTGATCAATATGTGTTAAAAATTTGACCAATTTTAGTCAAAAAATGAGTTAAAATGTACTAGTGACTATTTCTAGCCTCACTAGGGATTGAGACACTATGGACTTTAACTTTTGCATCTTTACTCTTAATAGGTCATATTGTATCTTGAAGAGGAATAGCAAGAGGGACTTGTTCAAGTTTGAAAGGTTTATTGATCCATTCCTTTGTTAATTGGACTATGTGGTGAGCTCTATGATTGATATCTGCATTCTTGTCCCTTCCAATCTCTACATTCATTATAGCCCTATCATAGATTTTTTTCGTATTTTAAAATGGATCTAGGAAATCTATTGTATATTTCTTGATAGCCTTTAACATGATCTTGACCTTGAGCACTTTCTCTACCAAATATAGAGTCATCCTACAATAATCCCTAATTCGGATATCATAGTCATCTATCAAATTCATCTAGTGGTCTTCCAATGCATCTTCATGTACAAATTTATTCCTACTAGATGCTGCACCATCTCAATGTTGTCAAAGTAAGGGTGAGGGGATTTGTACTCTTCTAGGGGATATTGATCTCATTCAGAATCAAACATCATCATATCTTGCTTCTGTTTGATCTTGAAAGAACCAATGGTGGTTAGCCACATCCATATCTTTTTGTGATGTTTCCTCACTCTGTCATATACATATATGAGTTGTTAGGAAATCTCCAACAAAATAAGCCTATCCAATGGATATCTTAGGAGCTTCTTTGGGCTCTCCAATGTACTGGCTAACCTTAGGTAGGTGAATGTTTTGAATTAGATGTAGTACATGCCGATCTTTGTGATCCTCGCCACTACTTCTATTGATATCCTTTTAACATAATCACCCTCTATGAATTGGATGATCACAAATATGAAACTATCATTCACTACCCTATACTCTATGCTCTACTCTAAAAGTTTCATCTTCACTAGTTGAGGGTGCACCACATAGGGCCAAACATTAGCATCTTGCATGCTTCCATTCTTCTAAAGTCTTGGGTAGTCTATCATTCTAGCTACCAGTAAGTACACCAAATATGATTTCATGTAGAATTTTGGATTAACTTTGATAGCTACCAACTTCTCATCTAGGTTATCACTTAGAATTATGGCCTAGTCAATTGACATCTTCGCCATCCCGATGGTTTCTATGAAGTTGATAATTTAGGTTTGAAGGTGTCCCAGTGCTAGTAGTCCCATGAACCTATTCAAAAAAAGAATGACGTGTCCAAAATCACCCTTCATATATCCCTAGGTCATGTCTACTTTGTTGACTCTATGGCCCACTAGTGTTCTATCAATCAAAAAACATGATTTGATTATCTCAACCTTCTTTCTCATTTTTCGGTATCATCTCTCTACCCCTTCATAAGAAACTTGCAAATATTGATCATCTCTAGGAAGATGGAACACCTTCTCGATATTTTGAGGTCGAGGGTCCAGGACTATCTCCAACGTGGCACTCTTGAGGACCTTCTCTTCTCTCACGTAGTTCTCTACAAGAGCCATTATGAGTTCTGAAGATTGTATGGATGTGGGATGTGATGTTACGTTTACAAGACCTAATCTAGTGATAGATGATGCTATTTTAGATCTTTATTTTAGATTGTTACAAATGGTGATGAATGTATTCCAGTCAATGTGGCCAAGTTCAGTATCTCTCATCTCGGCATGTCCATCTTGAAAATGTGCTTTTCTTGGCACACCTTGGTATTTGAAAATAATGAGTTGGGAGCTATATTTTCTACCATTGAGGAGGATGATGACACCATTTTATCTTCACAAGGGAGAATACATTAGTTTAAATAGCTAAAATTAGACTTAAAACAAATCCTAATTAACCCTAAATAGATAAAAAAGTAGCCCAAAATTTCCCAAAATAGTTAGAATTGAGTCAATCCCCCTATTAGCCTTGTTATACAAATTAGCACACCTAGTGCATCCTTATAGGTGCACTGGGTATGTTAAATGGTCCTAATTAACCATTTGCATACAATTGTGCATTGGTACACATGCTCACATAGGTGAGGTGCACACACATGCATGTGCAAAATTGCACACATGCACTATACAAGGCTACATGTGTTGGGGAAGGGACATTTTTTTGATTTCTTTTGCGCACATTGTACCTTAATGGGGTGTGCATGTGTGCACCCTGATATGTACAAAGTGTTGGAAGACACAAAAAAGGTGTGTATGTGCACATTTTGAGGAGGTGCACATGTGCACACCTTTTTCCTTAGGTTGCTTTAATTTTAGCAAAGAAGGCGTGCAAATGTCCACCTTGAGGAGGTGTGCATGTGGACACCTTCTTATGTCTTAGGCTTAAGTTTAGGTCTTTTAGCTTTAAGTGTTAGGTTTGTGTTTTAAGGGTGAAAGAAGGTGTGCACATGTGCACAACTTCTTGTGTTTTTCTTACCTTGGTTTTTGGTGTTGTGATTGCAGGTGTGGAGGAGAATGGAATGATCATGTTGAAGGTACAGAGGGTAGGAGTGAGTGAGCACAAAAGATAATAAAGATGTGGAGGGGGGTTTGTAGTTTATATAGACCCTGGGCCTTGAGTGCACACCCTCTAGAGGTGCACAAGTGTGCATATGCACATCTTTGGAGGGAGATGAGTGTGCACTTGTGCACTGAGCACACTTATGCACCTCTATAAGGTGTGCATGTGTGCTAGTAAGTAATTTTGCACTAAGAACACAAAAGTTTCTTTTTTTTTTTTTCCACATTTGACACTTTGGACTTTCCAAGTTAGAGAATGAGGCTTGACCTAGACTCCTAGGGGACTCCAAAAAATGACTTGAACCCTAGACTAGGGGCCTGGGAGACAAAAATTTACTTGGGGGTCCCCATTTTTAGGAGAAATGGGGTGTGTTTGAGAGACCACAATAAGCAATGTCTCTCTAAAAGGGTGAGGAAGTCCATGCCCTTGGCCACTCTAGGAAGGTGGGCTGGTCTCATGCTAAAATGGGGTCCAGAAAAATTGACCCTGAGATAAGTGTATGAGGAGACAATCTCAATCTGTCGACCATGGAAGTTGAAGTGAAGATGCGAGGTCTTTAGAAAATTGAAGACCATGACTCGAGTCTTCCTCAAATTCATCACTAGCTAGCACTAGTCACAATATGAGGCTAGTCCATCAATAATCTTCTAGAGCCTCTCCTGAGAAGAGGCTAGAAGGACCACATCATCTACAAATAGGAGAATGGAGATCAGAACATGGAGCAAGTAGCAACCATCATCGAGGATCAAAGCCTCATGAAGGGAGGCCTCAAGCTCATCAATATAGATGTTGAATAACATAGGGTAGAGTGGGCAGCCCTATTTTACCTGATGGTGTTGTGAATTAGATCTAAAAATCCCTCTGGAGTCCTAAATCTACCAACCACTATCTCATAGATTCTCATAATCACTATCACTAGTATATCTAGAGTACTAATGTCTTTGAGTCTCTAAAAGAGAGCCCCCTAAGACACTAAGTCAAAGGATTTGTAGATGTCTATGAAAAAATAGTAGACTTTCATAGTACGGTGTAGGGTGTCATCAATGATAGTTTGCAAGGTTAAAATGTGATCCATAGTATGATAAACTACATGAAATCCCACCTATCCTCTAGCATGACACTGTCACTTGTCAAGCTATTTGTTAAGAATAATATTCAGAACCATTGCATAAATCTTAGCAAAGGTATGCCCAATCATGATGGTCCTATAGTTTTTAGGGTCCAGTGTTAGCCTAAATTTGTGAAGTGATTAAATCACATGGCTTGACCAAGAAGCAAGGAAACTAGTACACACCACCCTTTTGAAGAGGACTAGGAGGATGGGGCATAAAATTAGCATACAAAGCTTAAAAATCTCTTCTTGAAAAATTATCCTCATTAGTGGATGTATTATATCTCGTGAGTTAGATGACCTCCCATACTATGGAAGAGTGAAAATATGGTAGTGTGTGGGGGAGGTAGGGTTAGTGGGTTGCTAGCTAGGCATATCATAGAGAGTGGAGGTATGGGAAACCAGGGAGTGTCAATCAAGGGTGGAAGGTGGGGGAGGATGGTGTGGAACAAAGTGCACTAGAAGGATTTTGGGTCACAAGAGACCGTGTCACAGATGGATCTACATTGTGAAGCCACAAAAAATCACTTCTTATGATGAATAAGGTGATGATACAAGGAACACAATTTATTTGTACAAGGGGGAATGGGTAGCAAAGGATGCATGCAAGGAGAAATAGAAAGACTTACACTTAGTGTCAAACCAAAGATTCATAGGACATGATTTTTGACTAGTGTAGCCAAGAGGGAAGAGGTGTGGTGAGGTATGGATAGGAGGGAAGACTCCTAGATACCATCAACAAATAGATCAAATAAGAATGATTCCTAGGAGGGATCAATAAAGTGGTGTAGGGTGAGAAACTATCTAAGGTGAAGGGTGAAGAGGTAGTCATCACCTTCAAAGAAAGAAAAAGTGGTACAAAGGCATGAGAATAGGGGTGAGGGGTGGAACTAGGGTGGGGCAAGGGGGTGAAGTAGACAAAAAGGATGAGGATGGAGTGATCATCTAGGGGGTGGCTGATGGTGAAGCCAATAATGGAAGGAATAACAAAATGAAGAAGAATGTAGTCGCCCACACTCATGACACCAAAATGGGGCTAGGAAGTGAAGACCTATAAGATCAGAAAGAAAGAGAGTTCATTCATGATCAATAAGTTGAATGAATCACAAAACTAGAGGAGATGATGACTGTAATAAGAAAGAGGCCCAAGGTTTTCCAAAGAGTGGAAATGAAAATCCAAACTAGTTAGATCTAACTCCCTATTATAGATTGAATAAAAAACATGGTCATGCTGAGGGCTTTGAAGATCTCTGGTATGAGCATTAAAGTCTCCCAAGATGATGATGTCACCCATGCTAAAGAACTTCAATATGCACTCATGTAAATCTAAGAAGGGATCTCCATCAACATGACTATGGATGGCATATGGTGAGGTGGTTAGCGCAAAATAACACACCACAATGAAGATGTATTTGAGAAGCCTCTCAGTAAGGTTGATGTGGATCAAATCCACATAAATCTAGTTGAGGTATCAGCTAGACCATTGAAGTGACACTAAAGAGGTTATCTCTAATCAAGCATGCTACACCACCAGAGCCATAGATACCCCCTGATGCACAAAACTCTTCCCTATAGACATAGAGCCACTAAAAGCTATAAAACCTTGGAAGAGGATAGACCAAAATCTCATGGATCTCCATGACAAAAAAAATATCTACAAAACCTGTTGCATTTGAAAAAAGACCTGGTAATGACCAAAGGGTGACATTACCATTCCAATAGTTGACATGGAGAGAGTCAGAAGATAGTTCCTCTCAATGTAACGACTAGCAAGATCATCATTTGGCCAAGAGAGATTATCTTGCTTCCCAACCACTAGATGGAGTGTCCCAAATAATAGCTCTAAAGTTTTAGACTATGACCCACTTCCAAGCCTGTCTTACATCAACCACCAAATCTCCAAAGTGTGTCAAAATGGTACCCTATGCTCTTAGTAAGGTCTTCATCCAAATAGATCTTATAAGGAAGAGGAAAAAGCTTCTTCTTTGATCTAAGATCTCACAGCTTGTCAGTGAGTGAGAGGAACACTAGGAAAAGGGTACCATCTGGTCCCACCTAGCACCTATCTAAAGTGATATCATTGATGCCCAACTGGTCAGAGAGAAAGGACTACCCATCTATTAGAGGATCAGTGGTGAAGACAAGGAGACCCTTAACCCTTCAGGTAAGCTCACACATCCATCTACAATGTTCCTTATTAATCTTCCCCTAGATTATCTTTTCAACACCCAGAAAAGGAGAAGAATTAGGATTGGTGCAAATAGAGGCCCAAGTTTTGGCCTTTTGTGCTATCTTAGATAAAAGAGTATTATGTTTGGCAACAAGCTCATCTTTTGCAATATGAAAGTATCAAGATCTCCCAATTGTTCAATAACTGTGTCAAAGTGAGTTTTAATGTAAATAGTTCCTATAATGAGGGTGGTAGAAAGACTACAAAGAGTAGATAAGTTTGAGTTAGACTGTATTTTGAGGGTAGCTATGGTATCCAAAAGTGACTTGATTGTGTCCTTCATTAATTGGTTCTCACTTTCAACCTTTAAATTTTTTTTTATAACCATTGGTAAGTCGATGATGGAGTAGGTACAATTGTATCATTTAATGTCTCGTGTAGGGACTACATAGTACCCTGGAGAGTTTGATTATCAGATTCTATCTTACTCAGATGATTAAAGAGTCTAAATAGGATGATGAAATTGTTGATTAGTGGAGGTATAAATAGGATAAACAATATACTGAGAGGAGGGGGGTGAATCGAAATCTTAAATAATTTTCATGAATTCATTTAGACCTGTCAGTAAACTTGTGCATGTAAAAATTGTAATGTAAATCTACTATATCATGTAAATATGATCTATCACATGCATGGAAATAAACACATAAAACAATATTTGTTACCCAAAAACCCTCTAAGGTGAAAGTAATACTTGGGTCAGGATGACACCCACAAATCTTCACTACTACAGTAACAAAGTTAACATGTTATGGTTTCAATGTTTTATCATAAAATATGATCTACCCTATGAGGGTTTCCCTTTTAAAAGCTTAAGAGACCACTAGGTCTTACCTTGTTAGAGGATTTAACACTTACAACTAAGTAAGGACTCTGTTTGAAGATTTACATAGATCTATTAAGACCACTTTGTTAAGAGATTTACCCTCATTCAAGTCACTTAGAACTGATTCAATACTTGACTCTTGGTTTTCTCTGTAAGTTAATTTTGAGTCTTCTCCTTGCTAACTAGTTCTCTCCTTTGATAAACTTGTCTTGCCCTTCCACTTCACTACTTTGAATAGGTCACTTGATTTTTTAAGTGATAACAAAACCCTTTTAATGACTTCCAATATGATCTCCATCCTTTACTTTCATATTACACCTTGTTTGTATGCATACACTTCTCAACTCTTGCTCTTACTCCACACACTTCGATGTAGGTTAAGATCTTCTCTATTCAAATAGTTTAATAATGATTTTTCTAGATTCTTCCATAATAGCCTTTCCATCCGAGTTTTTGATTATGCAACATAGGGAGATATTATCCATGTCATTAACGCATAAATTCTCTATAACAACCTTTAAATGTTTTGTAACAACCTTTATAAATATTAAGTGTTCCTTCCATGTCAAATTGAAAAATGTTTTATCTCATAATATATTCCATTTCAAACTTTTATGTAAACTCTGAATTGCTCAGTTTTTACTATTTTCTAATGCTTGACATTGTTATTTCTTGGTCTATATTGTGCTCAATACATACTATGTAACTCGACACTTGTATGCATGAAACTTATTCAATTGCTGTTGAGCTTAGCTCATATGGAAAATACTTGGTGACCATAAACTTAGGCTCTTATAGAGCTCAATACATATTTTCTTATGTACATGACTTGGGCTATATAGAGTAGCTTAGTAGTAGTGATGACCATCTAAATCTATGTTGTAAATGACTAAGTGGTTGACACTAATAGACAACAATGGTTAGAGATACCAACATAAAGAGCTATGTCTTTTAGTATATTATTTTTAGTAATTCAGTGAAGAATGACAAAATATTGTATTCAATCAAAAGAGAAACATCAAGGTCCTAAATTATTGAAATAATTAATCTTATGGTGATAAGGATGGAAAGAGTTAGTATTACAAGATTATCAAATTATAGTTATCAATTTACAACAATCTATCACTAGTGTTAAAAAATATAATAAGGATACCATAATGTGATAAAAAAAGACAAAAATTAAAAGCATTACATTGTTCAATTTTAAACATATATGAAACAATTCTTCTCCTTTATGTAAGCTACCTACGATCCACTTTAAGTGATCTAACTACAACACATAGGGTTCTTTAAATGTGTGGGTTCACATCATGTTCCAACTTGTATTAGAGAATCAGATAGAGTCCTTGTTACAATGGTTATCAAGATAGTGTATTTTTGATTTTGATTATTGGATCCATTATTGTATTTTGTGAGGAATTTGGAAATATAGGTTACACAATTGTCTATTCTTGTGTATCTATTGTTTATTTATTTTTATTATGATCATATTGATCATTTATACTTGTTACTTATTGTAAATAATTTATATGTAGTCATTTTACTTGGCTCGCAAAAAACTTTAGTGGAATGTATCATGATTTTTCATTGTACTTGATCTTGTTAAATATGACAAGTTTTGATATTGTAGTTTGGAAGATACTGCAAAGTTAATGATCCATGCATGAAAAAATTGTAATAGCTCATTTGGCTATTTTGTAAGGTGCACATAGATCCATGAAATATATACATTATGAAAACAACTTAGTCAATCATTGGATGTCCCAAAATAAGATTCCAAAGTAAGTCATGGACAAAGTTAGGTAAAATTTTGATGTATAATGTTAATATAGCACAAACGTGTTCATTAGGTCATCCATCCATCCATTATTGTGCATTAAAGAATCTAGAGTAGAGGAAAGAGTGAGAAGCGAAGGTTGAGGGCCACTAGGATGGGTGCACACATAAGTATGAACACTAACAAATTGAGGTATTGGATTGAGACATAACTGTAGAGTAGGAAACATAATGAAAGGTATGCACATGAATATGGATGAAGATGTGGAAATAGAAACAATTTTCTATTATAAGAAGGATTGGTGCCTTAATAAGAATGATGCAGCAAGCAACAATAAATAGACTTAAATGAAAATGAACATAGATATGTAAATTTCAATTAGAAAGTATTTATAATTTTAAATTTATAAAAGATTCCCTCTCTTTTCAATCATAATATGATAGCTTCACATGAATGGCCACTTCAATTAAAACATCTTACACTTAAACATTATATTTGTTAACCTTATCTAACTTAATCTTGATCAAGTAGATGCCCCAATTAGAATTAAATAATAATATAATTCAAATTGACATTTTAGACACCTAGATAGTAATTAGTAATGAATTAGAATATTTTTTTATTTTAAAAATTTAAACTATAATTTTACATATAAAAATAGCAAATCAAATCTTATACTAGATAAGCTTGGCTATCATATTTTATTTTGGCTACATTGTTGAACATTTAAATTAAAAGAAAAACCCACTTTCAACCACTCTATTATCCAAACTTGACTCATGGTGCCTTTAGTCCATTGAAATAATTATGCCGAGAGGCATATACAATGAGAGAAGCAAATCCCAGCACGAGAATATTCCAATGAATAATCCGTGTAAGGAAAAAAGATTTGATGGGAGTTACAAAAAAATAATAATTTAAAAATCAATTTAAAATAGAAAATTCCTTTTGGCATTCACAAAACAATTTAAAAACAAATTAAGATGTGTAATGCCATTTGACACTCATAATTATTAACAAATAGAAATAGAAAATAAATTTAATGGGAGTTACAAACTAAATTTGTTTTTAATAAAATGTGTAATGCCATTTGACAATCACAATTATTAACATATAGAAATAGAAAAGAAATTGAATAGAAGCTACAAACGACATTTATTTTTAAAAATCAATTTCAAAAAACAAATGCCATTTAGCATTCACAAAAACTATAAAAACTATAAATTAAATATGTAATGCCATTTGACAATAACAACTATTAAGAAACAAAATAGAAAACAAATTTGATGGGAGTTACAAACTTTAAAAAAAAATCAATTTAAAATAGAAAATGTCTTTTGGCATTCGAGAAATTTTTTAATACAAAAATAAGATAAATTGTCAAATAAGATTCTCAAATATAAAATAGATACAAATCAATATTAAATATGCCAAGTGACGTTTTGCTTTTTTAGAATTGATTTTTCAATTTTTATGTATATATTTTTCTAGATTTTCTATTTCTAGAAGTTAGAAAAGTTATATAGGTAGATTTAGTAAAAAAATAAAATAAGAAATCAGATACCTCTTATTTTTCTGAATTATAATTAGGATGTTTCTATATTTTCTTTATATTTTTCTATTAGAAATGTCATTATACTTAGTTAGAAAAGAAAATATAATAATATAGAAACAACTTAGTTTTCTAATGATAACAATTTCTTACTTTTTTATTATTAATCATAGTTAATGAGTTCTTTGAAAGTAATAGGACTAGCTTATATATATATATATATATATATATATATATATATATATATATATATATATATATATATATATATTGAGAGTCATCCTTCTTGATGCACCTATTTTAATTTAAATCCTATATTTTTTTTTGTGGGTTAGGATTTGAATAAAAATAGGTGCCTTGAGAAGGATGACTCTCGGCATATTATATATATAAGTATATATAAGCTTTAACACCAATCATGTTGAGAACTAACAAGAAATCGATTGCAAGATGGGTTTCATTACTATATTATAATGTAGGGTAGGGCTTACGAATAATTTTAATGATTTTCTCGATCAAACCCATTCAATGATTTAATTTAGCTTTTTTGGGGTGGATTTGATCATTTTGACTTATTTTCCTTTCCTTTTTAATCATTAAATTGGCGGAAGTTTAGAATATGTAGTTGTAATTTAATCTTACAAGGAAAATTAGGGTAGACTTGAATCCAAAAATATAAAACTTGTTACCATTTTGGTAGGTGGTGAATCATGGGGTTCATGTCTCGCTATTGGACCAAATGAAAGAAGTTGTGAGGGATTTCTTTGAACTTCCACTGGACAAAAATCTCAAGTATGGGATTCAAGAGCATAAAGGCTATGGCCAGACCTTTGGAATTTTAGATGACAAAAATTAGACTAGTCAGACATGTTTTATTTGGTTAGTCTTCCTGAAGATGTTAGAAAGATGAATTTCTGGCCAGTAAGACCAACAAATTTCAGGTATGTTTAGACATTTCTTTGGTTATAAGATAGGAAGTAATTGGCTTCATGGGAAGTTCCTTTTATGTCCCCTTAGAATGGAAATGGCTATTTAGTCCTTAAGATGCATCAAAGTATCTATTGTGATATATGAGGGTTGTATAAGGGGTATAGATGTGAGCTGAATAGTCATTACCCTCAAAAGAAAATAAATGTAGTCATTTTAAGTAGAAACAATCTTTTATTTTATTTTTCCCTTTACAATTAGAAAAAATTATATTATATGGTTTGGTTAGATAATATTTTGGCTCTAGCTTCCTCCTTAGAGTATGCCTTTTAGTATATCATATGTGGTCTATTGTTTTGGTGCTTTAATTCCAATTGAAGAAATGCTTTGACTTAGAGCTCCTTTTCACCATGAAGTACTTAGTTGACCTACCTCATTTTATCTTGGGTAAGTGATAAATAGGTCACTATAGATCGTCTTGAAACTATATTTATGTTCCCAACAATCATATCTCATGTCTTCTACATCCTCCCACAACATCATCAAGTCTGCCATCTTTATAATGACTTTTGATGTATGACATATGTCATCATAGATTTATTGTAAATTTTAATTTTTTGAAAACTAATTTGTCTTCTATAATACACCCATAGATATATTATATTATAGATTTTTCCTTGAAAATTTCAAATCACCTCAATTTGCATATATGTAGCCTATCATCCCTCCACCATCTCCTTAGTAGCCCCAAATTTAGGCCCTTAGAGTCCTTGCCTCTAATACCTATCCCCACATCTTGCATCCCATATTCAAAAAACTCTATGGAACTATGAAAAAATATTGTATAAAATAGTTTTAAATAAGTTAAAAGACACAAAAACTTTGTCTGAAATGATTTTAATAAAGTAGGTAAAAAATACTAAATTAGATTACCCAAGCTCAATGAAACATAACTGCAAAACCCCAAATCTAAAATGTTTTTAATTTTTTATAGAGAAAATATGAATGAGTTTGGCATGGAAATTTAGAAACTCTCAAACAAGCTCTTGAGTCTAATAGTAGAGACCCTAGGTGTGGAGGTAAACACTTTTATGAATCAAGAAAAAAAGTAGACACAAGCACCTAGGATGAACCAGTATCCGAGGTGCACAAGGCTAGATATTATATTAGGAAAAAGTCCTCACTTAGATGCATATAACACCACCATATTGCTATAGGATAATGAGAAAATGAGACTGCACATACAAAAAGATGATGAATGGGTTCTTGTTGAACCCATCTCTAGAACTCTTGTTGCCAATATTGGTGATATGTAAGAAGTATTTATCCCACTCTTGATTTTAAAATGAAAATCTATTCTAACTAAAATTTAGTAAAATTAGTACATAATATAACAGTTCAACCTATCTTGAATGTTTGCAATAATTGTCTTTATAGATTTATTAGAAAATTTTCGTATAATTTAATGAAAAAACTTAAAATTATTTTATTAGATTTAGTTATGATGTGAGTTTATATGTAATTATTTTTAATTTATTTCAATTAAACATAGTGCAAACTGATAAAATACAATTGTTTAATTCAGAAATGTACATTATATATTTAATAATTAAAATTAAAATATATTAATTATTTTACAATTATAAGCTCTTTTAATAATATCAATAAATAATTTTCTTATTGACAAAAATATGTACATGATTTATCTATATTTCATTTACAATAGATTACTTTTGTATCTTATTTAAAACTTTATTGTCCAATATCTTTACCTAGTTAGAATCCATAAATGCTTCTTTATAATATGTTGTTTATAAATTAGAGATCATGTCATCTATGGCTAATTTGTATTTTCTTCAGAATCCTCTTATTTTTCTTTAGAGTTTCCTTTCTAATCTTAAATGAAGGTTTACTTTCCCTAGCTTAAAATTCTAGACTCATGTATCGATGTTTTAGCCCTCAAAGACATCTATCAAAGTGTTTGGATTTTACTTTTAATTACCTAATTGTATCCTATTGTTTGTATCTATTTTTCCATCTCATATCATAATCTTCTAATTTGATATGATTTTCCTATTTTTTTTCTAATCCTTTTTCCTTTACTTTTTAACACATTGTTTTTTTTTTT
Organism: Cupressus sempervirens; assembly: GCA_028749045.1. Classification (NCBI taxonomy): domain Eukaryota; kingdom Viridiplantae; phylum Streptophyta; class Pinopsida; order Cupressales; family Cupressaceae; genus Cupressus; species Cupressus sempervirens. Next base: position 345,835,281 of record CM053786.1, on the reverse strand, counting down.
TCTATCTTTTTGGTTTGTGTAATTCAATTTATGTTCTTGTGGCGACATTTTATTAATCCAATACATATTGGTATTAATGGCTAGAGATGGTCAATTTCAGAAAGATTGAGTGGATGAAATTGCATTCATGATCTACTTTACATCCATTTAATGTCTTATGATTGTAACATGGTTCTCTTTAAAAGGAGGTGATCTAGATCCTTATCTATATATATCCTTTGCTGTTTCATGACTTGATGTCTTATGTATCTTTTAAGGTACAATGACTATCCATTAAAATTTGAGTACTCTTGAAAATATACATATCCTTAAGTCATGCATTAATGCATGTAACTATTTCCAAATTGTGATTCTTGATTGCTTTTCCTCTATTGATTTAAAACCTATAAGTTCCCATACTCATATCTTAGGAGAGCCTCACACCTCTTTAGAAGGTGATTTCATTCAATAAAATTGCAACTAGATACAATCAAGGTTGTGAACTGATTACATGCTCTTCCACTTTTCTTATGTCCATAAATTTCTTCAAAAAGCTAATTCAACTCTTTAGAATCTACATACAAGTCCTTTTTTTTATAAGAAAGAGGCCAAGACCATATATTAAATATAAAAAATAGTGCAACCCAACTCATGAGGCACTAAAAGGACAAAATTGGGCGATGGTCCCTAATTTTAGCTCAAATTTTAAAAATATATCCTTTATTCCACATCCAAAAGTTATAATTTTCTACCTTCTCCAAATAGATCCACTCTTGTGTCTTAAATTACTTGAAATGTCATAGAAACACTAAACAAAATAGATGACTTTATATTTCTTTGTTGGGGGTTAGAAAACTTAAATAAAGATATTATTAAAAAGATAAAAACAAGAAACTATAGAAGGCCATCAACCAAAGGTTGAGGAGCATAAACCCATAAAGTCTTAAAATAGCATTTGAATATAAAAGAAAGAACATCAAATTGAATAAACATCAACAAACCCAGAGTTGATTAATAGCATCACAAAATACATTTTTAAAAAACTTTTACATACTAATTAGACTGATACATCTCAAAATTTGATAAAACATAGAGTAAGAAAGGCAAGAATCTTGAAAGAGGGAAGGATTCTACCAATTGCTTAAAGGTAGTTAAAAAATCCTCCCTTGCAACCTCAGATATCCAAATTCACAAAGTGGTTGTGAATTTAATCATGATTCAGTAATGGGAAGAGCACAAAAACAAATGATATCTCTTTTTTCCTACTTAAAAGACACCTTGTACTTACCAATTATTTTGACCCTTGTAACTAAAATCTACTAAGGTAGATTAGGCAATAATTAAGCATTTGATACTAGAAAGGAATTAATCCCCATATTAGGTAACTCATTTTCTTTGGTATTACCTTCTTGATAAATATGATTGAAAATATTTTTGTCAAAATATTTGAAAATCTCTAAAGCTATAGCTAATTTTTCATCTATTTTCCAGTTAGGAAGGGAACCTTTTCTAAAGGCATTAATCATGATAGCAAAATCTTTCTCAACTGCTAGAAATTTAACATTTAAGGATTTACATAACTGAAGGCCCTCCACTAGAGCATAAATCTCTACCCAATTGTTAGTAGCTTCACATGTTTATTTGAACAAGTTAGCTACTTTAGTCCCTTGATCATTGTGAATGCAACACCCTATACCTGCTTGACCTAGATTTCCTCTACAGGCTCCATTGAAATTGAGCTTGAACCAGCCATCGTGTAGAGCCTACCAAACACATTCTAATCTCTTTAATTTACTTAGAGTGCCTCCATCACCCAAAAAGGGAGGAAGTTTTAGACCAATCCACATATCTCTCATCATTTCATCCCAATGAGCCATCTTAGCATGTTTAGGGAGAGAATTAAGAAATCTGTTAGTTAATTCAATGAAGAGACTTTAATCTTTTGCTTTAATTGATCATCATGCATCTTCTTATCCTAGAAGATCCTGTGGTTCCTCTCCTTCCATAGATCCCATAGAATTATGGAAGGAGATGTAATACAAAGGATATAATATATACTATCTATTCTTAGTAGAGGCCAAGGAGTCAATATACTCCTAATTGAATTTGAAAAGGCCAACATAACTCCCAATTGTGAACATAGCTATTGCCAACATGAGCTTGAGTAAGGTAAGTTAAGAAAGAGGTGGTTAGCATATTCCTAATTAGATTCACATAGTAATTGCTATGCCCTTGAATCCAATTTTTTTTAAGTCATTCTTCTAGAAGGGCCCTTTGATGAAGGATAATCCATGAGAAAATCTTTCTTAGAAAGGTAGAACTTATCCCAACATAGACAGAGAGAAAGGATGACATAATCCTTGAAGAGATTCGAGATGTAAAAATAGCCCATTTTTGAGCTAGAATCTACATTTTTGCTCCCATCCCATATGAGTTTATCTTCCCCTCCCTTAAAGGAGATCACTCTGGATCTTAGAATTGACTAAAGAAGTAATTTATCTTCTAAGGGAATGTTTTCAACATCAAGATTTCTCCACTTCCAATGTAATCCATCCTCTCCAAAAATCACATAGTCCTTCACCTTTGTTCCCCCTCTCTCTACCAAATAAGATGTGGCTTTTAGCAAGGAAGGATAACAAACAAGGGGCTTATAGCCACCCCAAGAGTCTTCCAAAAAAAAAGCCTCATTTCCATCCCCAAGATTGTTGAGAGTTTTATTTGAAAAATATTTATGCATTTCAAGAGGAAATTCAAGAATCTTGAGCTTTTTGGGAGGGTTGACCTCCCTAAAGATATTGACTGGCTTAGGGGATGAAAGGTATTTGTGAGAAAGAATCCTAACCCATTTGAGGTTAGGAAACCTAACCATACTCCATAATAACTTTTCTCCTAAGGTGATTCTTTGATGTCTAATATTTTTTAGACTAGCTCCACCTAGACTTTTAGACCTACATATTTGGTCCCAAGAAAGAAGGGAGAACTTATGTCAGTTTGCATTACCTTGCCAGAAAAAGGTTCTAAGTAGACCTTAAATTTCAAACACTTTTCTATTTGGGAGATACAGACATGAAATATGGTAAATAGGATGTGTTGAAAAAACAACAGAAACCATAGTCTTCGTGCATGCTAAGGAAAGGCACTTGCCTTTCCATCCAACCATTTTTACTTTTAATTTTGCTACTAGGGGGTCCCATAGTTTAGAAACATTGTGACCCATATTGAGAGGTAGACCCAAGTATCTGTAAGGAAAGATACCTTTGTTAAAGTTTAAAATGGAAAAAAAATTGAGCTTTTAAATTGGTGGAAGTGTTGAAGAAAAATATCTCCAATTCATCTCTATTAACCTCATGACTTGAAGTATTGATATAATTACCTAGAATATCCTTCCAGGCATAGGCCTCTCTAGCCAATCCTTCTCTTATTAGGCCTTTGTGATTAATATATCTCAAAATAGTGAGTTTACACTCATTATATTGGTCATTTCAACTTACTAAGAACATGTTATTTTGGTGACTTCAACCTTTATTCTTCTTCATGCTAGATTTTTTGATTCATATCTACCCTTGGTTGGTGCATGGCCAATTATAAAATGTAAAAAAAATCACCTTCTATTTTGTTTGTTTTTATCTTTGGTTTAAAAAATAAATAAAAAAATCCCAACTTTATCAACCGTAGATCTAAGTAGACCACTACTTATAAAATATTTTTGTTAGCCCAAGGTTCATAATGACTAATTAAAATCTCCCTTCTATTTGCATGATAACATCCAAACAATATCAGTAAGAGTATTAATTTTAATGCTTCCCCTTTGTAGCATTTTACTAATCTCTTTACTTATTTTTGCATCCCATAGAATATACATAAAAATTAACCCAAGAAAAAAATTTGAGACCAACTCCTTATTCAAAAAATTAAAATTAAAACTTTTGTTCTATTGAGGCATTACCAATGAGTATTTATATTTCATTTCTTTTCTTCTCTTTGAGAACCTCATCTAGAAAGTGTTGCACATTCTCTTATCATCAAACTAGTTAAGGGAAACAATTTCCACTTGATTCAAGAAAATTCAGTGTATTGTGACATAGAAAGGAGAGATAAGGGGAATGTCCAAGTTGACTCATTTTTGGGAGCATGTCAGCAATGGCATAACAATTTTGAATCCTAGATCCTCTTATAGCTTTTTTTTTCTTATCTACTACTTCTATCTTTATTTTAAGACATGTAAAGGCTCATGCATCCATTAATTGATATAAATAAGTGTGGAGTCCTATTTTAGCACCATTTAGAGAGTCAATTTGTTTATAATTAGATTTGTTCTATTATTTCTATGCATATATTTGCATGATGAGGTCTCTCACTCTCAACACAAATTGAGGAGACGATTTCTTATAAATGGAGGAATGCAACATGTATTCATACTTGTTATTTTGATACAATAATATATGCTATTGGTGCTCTCATTTCGAGTCTAGTTTTTTTGTTTGGAGTGTATTATTTTTGTGGATTCTTGTTCATGATAATAATGGAGCCAATAGTTTAATTGTGTTGGTTTGATTGTGCGATAATTTAGTTCCATTATCTATCGCATATTGATGAATTCCATTGACATATAGAGTTGGAGAAGAGATCACCCTATTGTTCCTACACAACTTCTCATCTCACATGAGCACACTTTCTATGGCCTTGCAATTTGATAAGAAGTGAAACATCTTTCAGTTTTACTAAATTCCCATCGATGATTGCATTAGTGGATTTGAGAAAGTGTTGCTCCTACTTTATTGGTTTCCTACCCAATCTTTTCAATGATTTAGCTCGCAGACATTTTGTTACCATGTTTTATGTCTATTAGGAATTTCCCATTCATGTTATTTACTTTCATTTCTTGTTACCTTATCTTTGTTATTTGCTTTGCAAACCCTTGGTTAAATCATGAATTCATATAGTTACATTGTTAGATTACATTCATTTGGAAACAAAAAATTCCAAAACTATATCTCTTTTTGTGGTTAATTTTGAAATAGAAAGTAGATTGATCATCTTATCCAAAATTGGTTTGAACTAGAAAAGGTGTCTTTGTGAAAAAATGCATTTATCTTCAATTGAACATATTCCAATAGGTCCCAAGATCGCCCAAAACCTTGGAGTTGATCCTATATCATCTTTTCAAGAGGAGTTCGAAAGGATTCCTACTGTTAAGCATCATGCAAAATGATAGCTCAAAAGAAGTGGCACTAGAAGGAGGGCCTCTTACCATTTGAAATAGAAAAAAAACTTGAAATTTCAAAATATATCTCTTTTTGTGGTTAATTTTGAAATAGAAAGTAGATTGATCATCTTATCCAAAATTGGTTTGAACTAGCAAAGGCCTCTTTGTGAAAAAATACATTTATCTTCAATTGAATAGATTCCAATAGGTCACAAGATCGCCCAAAACCTTGGAGTTGATCCTATATCGGCTTTTCAAGAGGAGTTCGAAAGGATTCCTATTGTTAAGCATCATGCAAAATGATAGCTCAAATGAAGTGGCACTAGAAGGAGGGCCTCTTACCATTAGAAATAGAAAAAAAAACTTGAAATTTCAAAATTTTGCATTTTTACAAGTTAAAAAAATTTATCGTTTGCCACTGTCCACAGGTGCACCATATTTTTGAGAAAGTATGCTTTTGTAGAGGTGCACATTTTCTAGAATTGACACAAACTCAAAGATCATGACCCAACATCCCTATTTTAGTGAGTTTAAAGATCTTTAGATAGTAAATCAAAGTTCTTAGAACTCACTCATTTTTGTAAGCCTCATAGTGACAAAGGATTTCTCAGAATTCTCTCACTTCCATTCAATATTTCGTCATCTTCCTCAATTCTGCCTCCAAACCAACCACCCACTATTCTAAAAAATCCTCCACCAATGGCCTTTTTTGGAAACATTTTAGACTCACTAATCAACTTGACAGGAGTACTCAATGACCTTCCTAAGAATCTTGAGAAATTTTGACCAAGGTTCATCTATGGAGAGACAAGAATAACTGAAGATCACATCAAGATATTCAAAGAAATTTGCAACCCAAAGAAGATTGCTAATGAGAATGTGGTTCTTTGTTTATTACCATACTCATTGGGAGAAGTTTTCTTTAATTGGTATGTCAATTTACTACCAAGATGCATTTGAGATTGGGACACTTTTGAAAAATTGTTATTGGAAAAATTCAAAACTTTCATCAACCCAGCTATGATACATCATCAATTCATATCAATCAAAAGGGACCTAGGCAAAATAGTTTCATGCTTTAATCATCACTTCCATATGGCATACTACAAGCTGAAAACACCATACACTATATTGGTTGAAGCCACAATTTAGGTAAATACTTGAATTCTATGGACCATCTTATAGTTATTTTCCTAAGAAGAATTTCTACTACAAATATTGACAGACAAAATCTTCTCAGAAGAAATTACATTAATGAAACAAGCCAATCCTAATGGAGGAGGATTGATGCCCCCATCACAAGTTATTACCATAATACTAACATATCCTATTAGAGCACCATTAATGCCTAGCCAATTCATACTAATGAATCCAACTCCATTACAATAGGCACCTGATCCATAAGTTCCAACTTTAACATACCCAAGATATGAACCTCCAAAAGTTTTTTTCTTTTAACAAAAGGCAACAACATCCATTGAAATAGAGAGTAATGTCTCATACGAGCTTGGCCAAAGGAAGAAGACCATGTCTCAAATTACTAATGAGTTGACCTATTTGAGGTTGTCACAATGACAACATAACAACTTTCAAAGAACAAATCTTGGTCCCTACAACATCAAAAATTATAGTCCAAACTACAATAGGAATTTTAGGAGAAACAACAATGTAGGAAACAACAATGGAGGAAATGACTCCAATCCTCTTGATTGAAATAACGGTTTCCAAAGACAGAATCGACAATGGAACAGCCATCCGAACAATGGAAGCATTCCTACAGATAATAACAACAATGCCCACTATGTGGACATCAATTAGTATGAAAATAATTAGAATGTACCGAACAATGATGGCTCATATTACAATGGAAACCCACTAGAAAATCAAAATCCAATGGGCAATAGTAATGAGTCCCTATGCAATTCAATGCCATGATTCTAGAATCCTATGATTCTTCATAGAACACAAGAATGGGACAAACAACTAATGAAGAATTCCTTTTTTCATTTAGTCAGGAACCAGATACTCAACCTGAAGAAATTTTTTCTTTTTGAAATGATAATTGAAATACCTACAATTTGCAAAGTCAGAAGGAACCCATGACCGATGGTATTCCTCCTACTGAATTAGTAACTCCATGTTCCATTGCCAAGAATGTAAATCCTGCACACTAAAACACATAATTTAATGAAATTGCATTGAATAACATAGCCGAAGCCATAAATGCATTAAATAACCTAATTTAACCATTTATCTAATCATACTAAAATAATCCATATACATCACTCACATTTGCATAAAGCATAACAAAACAAGTATGAAGTAAATAATCATAGCATTAAATCAAAAATTTAATCAAGTCAAAGATATGTTCAAATATTGCATAATCAGATATCATCATAAACCTACTATCATCTCAAAATGGCATCATCATGAAAATATGATCAATTGAAGAACATAGTAATCTAACATCTATGATACTTGAAATCAAAGTATAACATCTGACCCTCTGGTCATCTCAAATGTAAAAATAACATGAGTAACACGTATCTCTTGGATTAAAATATTAAAAGGTACAAAATACAAACACAAGAGACACTACAGAAGAACTTTGTGCAGTCATTGCTGAAAGTCATTTAGCCATGGTTGTATAGCCTCATCAGTAGGCTTATTTTGTGTCCTCTTCATAAGTTGTTTTTTAAAACTCCATGGCCTACATTTCTACTTGGTATCATGAGTTTTTTGTTGTAATCAATTTCATCAAAGACCAAATTTTTTACATTTTATAAATATTTGAATATAAATTTTCATTTACTTATGCTTACAATTTGTGCAACAAGTTTTGAATATCCACCCGAGCTGAGCTTGTGATGCATGTGCTTCTCTCTTTTTTCTTTGGTTGCCTTTGATGTATTAGGCAATGTATGTGAAGTTTGAAATATATTAGATCACATAATTAATAAGAGTAATTATTACATAATTTCATTCTTAATATTATGACATACCTTCTTTCCTCAGGTGGTACCATTTCTCCATCTTCTCTTGATTTTTTCTCAGTGGCATCCTTTTAAGATTCTCCCACTCAGTAATAGGAATATAGGGGAACCACACATAACAAGGGTTGTTTTTCATTTGGGTCATATAGTTGTACCTAATATACTTCAAAGTTTGGCCTCCTTTCTCAAGGAGCCTAAGTCTTTGAAAGATGTTGGGTCTAAAAAGTGTTTTCATGGCATCAATGAGTTTATCCTTTAACTCTTTAGTTTGTAAATTCTACCTTTTAAGAAAAGAAAAAAGACTGTTAGATTCATAAATGAATTGAATCTACGTTTTAACTTACTTGAATAAATCAATCAAAGGAAATATGATCTAGCAATGAAATCAAAATATGATACCCTGTGCATATGGTCGAACCAAATATACACAAACATTCATCATTAAGTTTTTCATAAAATTGATTATTCCTTGCAAAATATTAATGAGATTAGTAGTTATTGCAAGGGACTACATGGGAGGTTAGTGCATTTGATTATGAGTATAAGATTATATAGTAAAAGAAAGGATCAATTTTTAAAGTACCTAGTATTTGGGCTACTCTCAAGGGAAGACTATCTTCATTGCTCATGAGAAATTGATCATAGTTCTTTATTATTCCCAGACATCTAACACATGTACACCTAGGAATGTCCTCATCGCCTCCTACATAAAATGAATCCGATATTACAAAATGCCCCCTAAGAAATAATAGTTCAAGTGAAATAAACATATGAAAAATGAGAGAGAAAAAGAGTAATCTATTTACCAATAGGCATTGCCATCGCATATGTGACCATGTTGCATGTTGCTGAATTTGTAGTCAGCATTACCTCTTTGGTTATGTTCCTAGTAGTAGGTGTTTTGTGAACATAAGATCAATGGTAGGAGCTGGAAAAATGAGATTGTTAAAGCACAATAAAAAAAGATTTTTAGAGCTATTAAAAAAAATATTGTTCAAGTGAAACACAAGTATAGGATAGAAAATACGATGTACCTAAACCATCGAAAGTATCCTCTAGGGCATTGCCCTTGTAACTCCTCAACATCCTCTATAAAAATAACACATGCATTTTATTTAATGGCATAAATAAAACGTATACTTTAAAAACTCTTATTGAACTTTTATTATAATTAAAAACTACATTAATACTTACTACATATGTCTAAACTAGGTGCATCAACTCATCCTTTGTCTGTTGTATTTCAGGAGTCTAAGCTCGAGTTGATGCCAATTTCTTTAACCTTCTTGCTAAATCATGGAGTACCTTTTGCACTGCAGCCATGGGATCAATGACTACTGCAAAATCAATGATGAATTCATCCTGCTCATCATGCAGCTCCTTGTGGACTACCTTTTCCTTTATATTTTCCTAATCAACACTCATTTTTAAGAACAATATTATTTGCACTATATTTAAAATCATTGAAAAATAGTAGTGAAGAATAAAACATAATAAAAAATATGCATTTACACATTTCTTGTATTTGATTTGCATGAAAACAATGATTTTTACCTAGTGGGAAGAAGAAGTTTTTGAGAACCATCAACACCATGCATATCCTATGGTTGTTGATCCATATTGTAGTTCTATATTTTAAAAAAAAAATCATTCAAACATGTTAAAACAAGACATGTTAAAACACATGTGTTATTCTTCTAAGTTAGCAAAAAAAAAATCAAAATTTAATGGTGTGGTAGATTCATTGATTGGAGTTGATTTTAAGTGTGCTTAGTATGTATCACCTCACGCATGATAGTGTCTTTGTTTGTATCTATGTGATTTAAATTTTAGTCAACAAGAAGCTCGTCACCTCCATGCATTGATTTATCATACATGCAAATATGAAATTGGGTTGCTTCTTAGTTGATGTAGGTCATGTATTATTTATAAAACCTCCAATATTCCCTGATGCTTTTGGCCTTCCATCAATGTATTTAGTTACTTTTTTACTTTTTTCACTAACTTATATAATTTTTTGTGAGTGTATACTTGCACACTTTTTTAATATTTAACAACCTGCATCCAACTACTGTGATCATAGAAAAGTCTGACATACTCCATCAATTCAACAAACTTTTTGTAAGATACCTTTATGTCATCCATAGAAAATAGGCCCAAACCATGTAATGAGGATGGTGTTATGTGATATATTTTCTCTCCAACATAAAAATCAGTGTTTATTGGAGGAAGTTCATCAGGGACCATTGTTTCTATAGATGTTTGTACCAAAAAGGCCCATTGGAGTTTCCTTCACTCTCATCATCTTAAGAGCATGACCCCCCTTGAGTAAGGAAAAATTTCGTGCACTTATTGAATTTCTTTCTAATATTTTGACCTTGAGTCGATCTCCTTGATTCAAACATACTAAATTGTCTCACTTTTTTCTTCCATTCCTATATTTCCCTTGCTTGAGGAAGACAAATCTAACAAATACCTATTCACTGGTACCTACACTTCATGAAATAAAAGAGATAGGTGGCAATGAGAGAGATATTTTACAAATGGTAAAAGACATTAATATTTATGGGGGTGTACTAGCTTATACCTGATGATCCATGAGATTGTGTGGGATGCTCATGAAAGGGCTTTGGGTTTTTGCATACGTAAATCAATTGTCTTATGTTAGCTAAGAATTTCATGATACATTTAGTCAAAATTAGATCGAATATTAGCATCACATATGAATTATAAATACTAAAAGGTACATGACAAGTTAATCAAATTAATCATTGATGTATCAAGAACTCAATATTGAATAACATAGGCATTGATCACATAACTGTACATTTAATTCTTGTAATTAATAATCAAACCTCCCTTCAATGTTACCTAATCAACCCCACCTCGCCCCCATAATTGGTATTATTATTCATCCATTTCATCATCAAGATCATTGTCATTATTGACATCATCACCACCACTATAATGGTCATCATCATCATCGACATCGACATCGACATCGACATCGACATCGACATCGACATCGACATCGACATCGACATCGACATCGACATCGACATCGACATCGACATCGACATCGACATCGACATCGACATCGACATCGACATCGACATCGACATCGACATCGACATCGACATCGACACCGACATCATCAACATCAACATCAACATTGACATTGACATCGACATCGACATCGAGATCGACATCAATATCGGCATCCTCCTCCTCTTCCTCATATTCATCATCATTATTATCATCATGATCAGTAGAAGCATCATCATGATGATTAGTAGTAGCATCAATTTCATTAGGAGCATCATCGACTAACTCTCGATCATGATTCACTTCTTCCTTTTCCTTAGTATATTCTTCTTTTCCATCACATTATATAATTTATCATCCTTCCTCTTGGATAATGTCTAATAATAAATGACCAACTCAATTTATGTGGAACCTTTGAGTAAAATAGTTGCTCAAATTAGCTTGGAAGAACATAGGTCTCATCGCTAACTAGCTCAAACAAACTTATAATAATCATTGGAAAACCATTCTCATGCTCAATAATAGTTCTATTAGGATCATTTTGATTGAGTTAGAGTTTGTACTATTTGACAATGAAGATAATCAATTTGAAGGAATTAAAGTCATAGTAAAGTATATCAACCAAAATGCCATAGTATCAATTTTGAGATTCTTAAGGATGTAAGTCATTTCTAGAGGAAGTATTGGTCACCTAGAAGATTGCATTTATCCCAGAATCACAAGTTCTCTTCATGTTATAAAAATATTTGATGTAGAATTTATAACCATTACATAACATAGCCTTGTACTTTTTTACCTACAATAATGTTAAACATGTATAAATTATTGTATCACGAATTCAAAAACATATGATTGATAAACAAACTTATAAGTACCTCGAGATCTCTTAAACCATATGCTAAATCTATTTCCTTTTTCGTAACATTGGGATCTTCATTAGAATGAGCTTGTTTAACCAATGAAGACATAGATTCCCAATTTAATCTATGACCAGAATGTTGATATCATTCAATCCATACTGTCATCTAATCTTGATTATTTTCAATAAAGAAATTTATTGCATCCCAATATTTTATATCTTATTTATGGGTTTCTTTAGATGAAAACTACCTACAAGGGATTCAAGACAAAAAAAAATATAAATACGAGACTTTATAGTATATTACTTGTTTGATATATTGAACAAATATCACTGCTTACCTCATATATTTTCCAAGATAATATATCGCTTGTTTGATATTATTGTCAAAATTGTTTCGGAGTGATAGGGGTAGCATATACTACAACAATTGTCAACTGATCATTTTGTTCTTTTCTAACATAATACAATAAAAATTGAATGCAATTTCACAAATATATTGTAAATACAAAAGACCATGACTTACCTTGATGAAGGTATGCCACTCATGTATTTTTACCCTGGCCCAAATTCACTTTTCTTTGATATGAGATTGCTTATATTTGCAACAAATACTATAGGAAATTGAATTTTTCATATGACTTCTTTTATTCATTAGTTTGTTGCTCTATTAGTAACCAAGCAAGGGCACTTGCATTAATCTGATCTCCATTGTTATTTGATTCAATGATATCTTTCATTTCATGATTGGAATCATGAATGTCACTACAAAATTTGGCGTGTTTTTCATTGTCATGCCTTCCATCCAATATTTTCCACAATGTCTTTGTTACTTTCTTTCCAATATGCATAGTATCAAATAAACACAATTTGTAGTTGCTCATAGTAGGGCAACCTACTAAATTCTCTAGGATAAAATTTTAGTCCCTTTAGAAGGTGGTTAGTGATGCCTTGACAACCTTCACGATCATCAATTACATAATTATCTAACAAAATATAATCAAAATATATAATTTACAAACATAAACCATTAGGTGGAGTGATACTACCTCAAATTCTATTATATTCCAATAGCCAAAGGTGAGGTGTCATTCTTTGTGGCTTTGATGTAGTGTCTTTTTTCCCATTGAAAATATGTTTTTTGGCACTTTGAAACTTATGATTTCTATGGAGGAAGTATCTATTCTCATCAAACACCTAGTTTCTTAAATTTTTGGAATGACAAGATTTCATCTTTGGATCACACATTGGACATGCAAATTTTTCCTTTGTTTGAAGACCTACAAGATAACGATACAATTGGATTAAATGTGTTCATTTTTGGAATTAGTATTATCACGTACAACTAGATTCCAACATAACATACCATAGAAATGTGTCAACCCTAGGTCATCATGAATTGTCCACAAAAGCATTTCATAGAATAGAAATTATTTTTTTCAATTGGTCTAGAGATATCATACATAGTGTAACCATTCCATAACACCAACAACTTGTCAATAAGAGGTAAAATATATACATTCATATCTTTCACTTGTTACTTACCTAGTTGAATGAAAAATATCAGATATTTATTGTGGTCATTTCACTCCAAGACTTATAATTACATGTAGATACCAGTAAAATAATAAAATACCTAGAACAATCATTGCCAACATAATGTTCTTCATCTTTATTGATATCTATGGATGAAGATTATTGTTGATAACCAAAATAGGCCACACTAAGTAAATAGATCTTATCTCTCCAAATGGATTGATACTGTCAGTTGCTAGAGAAAGCCTGAGATTTTGAGGTTCTTCTTTAAAGTGTGGCCACTTTCCTCTATGTCCATAAATGTTGGACCATCCATAGACATTCTGTTAGAAATAATAAAATTGAAATGAACTAAAAATAAAGAATTATAATTTAATCCAAGAAAGTTTGTGATTGAACATAATTACCATACTTTATAAGAGCTTTCCAAGATCAACACAAAGGCGGAGACAAGGATTTTGGAAGGCGAAAGAAAAGAAAACCCCTTCTGAATTATATGAATGAGGAAAATTCTTAAGAATGAAGAAAGAGAGAGAAAGAGACAATGTGGAGCCATAGGGGTCATTACATGAACTACATCGTGATTGTGTGTTTAGAATGAGAGAGAAGCATCTCTTATAAAGAGATGAGAGAAGGAGTTATTTGTAACTCCCATGTGAATGATTGCCACATTTATAAGTGTGTGCATAACAACTGTCATAATCCTCTTAAGGAGGAATAACTATTTTCCTTAATCAAGGAATTAAAAAATAGACTTGTCCTCACATGTGGACTAGAGGACAAACAACGTAAGGGATACCTTGGTTTATCCCATTTAATAAATACAACCAAGGAAAGATTACCAATTCTAACATCCCCCTTTAATCTTTACTTGGGGAAATTACATCAAAGGTTATTAAACCCGAATTTTTACAATGAAATTCTAAATAGCAGCAACTTGAACTTTGAGAATGTCTTCAATTATACAAAAGGTCTCTTGTAAGTGTAGGTAGATCTTCATAGAGCCAAGAGAGAATTGGATAGGTCATTTGAATGTACACCAAATAATATTGTCTTGTATGTGCCTGGATGGATAACCTAAAAAACATAGACACAAGAAACAAGACAACTATCCAGAAAGAGTATTTCATTTTATTGCATGATTCATTTACATATGAAACAAAAAATTACTCTATCTAACAATATCTTAATTGGTAGAAAACTAGAAATGAATAATATAATAGTGCAGGTTTGGAGATATAATATGAAAACATGGCGGGGAATTAGGGAGCCCAAACACATAGAAATATGGGGAGCTCAAACACATTTAATAGTGGATCTAGTATAACATCAACATATTCTGCGAGCTTACAAAATGATCACTTCATTCCCCCCAACTACAGATTTCACAGAAGAAGCATACTAGTTTTCATGGCTCAAAAAAAATGCAGGCATCTGAGAACTATCGATATGCACAATATAAATCTTAGTTTCCCCATTGCTACTTAGAGAAATGAAACCAAACTCTTCAAAACAACACAAAATTACTTGCACTAAAATTATCTAGCAACAAAACGGTCAGGCGGCAACAACGATCATGGGTATTGGAAAAAAAATAGTATATGTATAAGGAAAATTATTTACAAGTGTCCTTCCTCCTTGTGCCAAAATAGGATATTTAGAAGAGGGGAAGGGTATGCGACAAGCACAGTAGTGGGGCTGTGACAAAACAACAAGATTAGAATGAGATTGACTCATGCAGAAGACAAAGATGAGTAGAAATAAAAAATAAAAATGAAGAGATCAAAAAAAAAATAAAGAACAAAAATAATAAAGGGAAAAGTAACACAATTAAATAGGTGAGGGAGAATCAAAGACAAAGGGAAATTAAAGGAAATTTCCAAAAAAGAGTCAGGATGTTCCATCCCCTTCCCCCTTTTTCCCTCTCACACTCTCCACTCTCATTCCCTCCCCTCTCCCCTCTCTTTCTATCAGACTCCTCCCCTTTGCTCCCCCTCTTTTTTCCCTCTCACACTCTCCACTCTCCCTCCTACCCCCCTGCCCCATTCCCCCTCCCTCCCTCACTTTTCCTCGCTCTCTCTCCACTTCTCCACGCCACCATCTCCCCTTTGTCCCCTCCCCTCCCCCACCTTTTTTCCCTCTCAAACTCTCCACTCTCCCTCCCTTTCCTTTCCCCCACTCACCCCACCTTTTTCTCCATTTCCAGTCTCCCTCCCTCCCCTTTCCATTCTCTCTCAATCCCACTCCTCCCCCTCCTTCCCTCCCCTTGCCCCTCTCCCTCTCTCTATCCCACTCTCCCTCCATCCCCTTTCCCCTCTCTCTATCACACTACTCCCTCACTTTCCCATGCTCTCTCTCCCCTTCTCCATGTCACCATCTTCCCTTTTCCTTTTCATCTCCCACTCCTCACCCTTCGTCCCTCACTTTCCCTTGCTCTTTCTCCCCTTTTCCTTTTCCTCTCCCACTCCTCACCCTCCCTTCCTCACTTCCCTTGCTCTTTCTCCCCTTTTCCTTTTCCTCTCCCACTCCTCCCTCTCCCTCCCTCACTTTTCCTCACTCTCTCTCTCCCCTTCTCCATGTCACCATGTCCCCTTTGCCCCCTCCCCTCTTTCTCACACTCTCCACTCTCTCTCCCTCCCCTTTGCCCCATTTCCCCACTCCCCCCATCCTTTTCTCCATTTCTACTCTCCCTCCCTCCCCTTGCTCCTCTTTCTTTATCCCACTCCCTTCCCTCCCTCACTTTCCCTCACTCTCTCTCCCCTTCTCCATGTCACTAGCTCCCCTTTTCCTTTTCCTCTCCCACTCCTCATCCTCCCTCCCTCACTTTTCCATGCTCTTTCTCTCCTTCTCTATGTCACCATCTCCCCTTTTCCTTTTCCTCTCCCACTCCTCTCCCTCCCTCCCTCACTTTCCCTTGCTCTTTCTCCCCTTTTCCTATTCCTCTCCCACTCCTCACCCTCCCTCCCTCACTTTCCCTCGCTCTTTCTCCCCTTCTCCATGTCACCATGTCCCCTTTTCCTCTTCCTCTCCCACCCCTCCCACTCCCTCCCTAACTTTTCATCAGTCTCTGTCCCCTTTTTTGTGTCACCATCTCCCTTTCACACTCTCCACTCTCCCTCCCTTCCCTCCCCCCACCTTGCCTCGCCCCCTCTCTCTCCCCTTCATATACACTCTCCCTCCCTCCTTCACTTTCCTTGCCCCATTCCTCACTCCCCCTGCGCATTTCTCATTCCCACTTACCCTCCTCCATGTCACCATCTCCCCTTTTCCTATTCCTCTCCCACTCCTCACCCTCCCTCCCTCACTTTCCCTTTCTCTTTCTCCCCTTCTCCATGTCACCATCTCCACTTTTCGTTTTCCTCTCCCACCTCTCCTGCTCCCTCCTTAACTTTCTGTCGGTCTCTCTCCCCTTCTCTGTGTCACCATCTCCCTTTCACACTCTCCACTCTCTGCTTCTTCATGTCACCATCTCCATTTCCACTCTCCCACCCTCCCCTCCCCCCACCCCACCTCGTCCCCCCTCTCTCTCCCCCTCTTATACACTCTCCCTCCATCCTTCACTTTCCTTGCCCCATTCCCCACTCCCCTCACCCATTTCTCATTCCCACATCCCCTCCTCCCCTCCTCCCCCCCCTCCCTATCTCCCCCTCTTATACACTCTCGCTTGTTCTCTTCTCTGCTCACACCCCTTTTTCCTTTTCCTCTCCCCTTCTCCATGTCACCATTTCCCCTTTGTCCCCTTCCGTCCTCCCCTTTTCTCCCTCACACACTCTCCACTCTCCCTCCCCTTGCCTACTCTCTGTCTCTCTCTCTCTGTCTCTCTCTGCCCCTCCCTCCCTCCCTCCTCCCTTACTCTTTGGTCTTACTTCCTCCCCCCTTTCCTCTCCTATTCCTCCCCTTCACTCCCTCTCTCCCTACCCTTTCCCCCCTTTTTCTCTCCTCCTCTTTAATGTTCTCCCTACTCTTGTCCTCCTTGTCTTCCCCTCCCTCCCTCTTCTCTCTTGTACTCTCTCTCTCTCTCTCCCCCTTGCCCCCTCTCCCCTCCCCACCCTCTTCTTTTCTCACACTCCCTCCCTCCCTCTCTCCCTCTCTCCCTCCTCCCTCCCTACCTCTCTCCCCCTCTTATGCACTAAGATATTTATATCTTAGCTCTAATAACAGTAGTTGTACCAAATGAATACATAAATGAAACTATAATTAATATAATTTTTTATTTTTTTTGGAGGGATATAATACCTCTCCACAAACTCTTTAATGTTTATCTAAATTGAACGGAAGCATACACATTTCATATGAAAATCATCAAATTAGTATTTTGCTATATTGACTTCAAGTTTTAAGAAACAATTAATATATATTCAAAGGTTACATTTTTTTAATTATTGAAACAATCTATAACTTATAATTACTATAAACACAACTTATTTTGTGCATAAATCTTAAAATTAAAATTTCGTATGTATTTTCAACTAGTTCAGCGTATAAATTTCGTCATTTCATTGAAATTTACTACGATAAAATAATCAAATCGTTCTCACTCCGTAGCATAAGGAAACCATACATCAAATGGTAGAACACCGCTTGGACTGTGGAAGACCTACCAAATTGCACAGTCAAATTCTGAGTTATCAGTTTCAAAGCAATTAATACAGTAAACCAAAATCGTTGCTGACTCTTTTAAAATTATTTGGCCAGTCTAATTTTACCATACCAATGTATTAGTTGGAAATAAAAAGAGACAACTAGAGTTTTCTTAATAATCAAATTTGTACATTCACAAAACTGTTATAGTAATTTTAACAATTAAGTTGCAGATTTAAATCTCATTAGACAATACCCTTCAACAGTACATCTTGTTAGACAATGCCCTCAAAATGATGGGAAAAAACATAATGATATAATTCTTATATGTCATCAAATTTGTACATTCACAAAACTGTTATAGTAATTTTAACAATTAAGTTGCTGATTTAAATCTCATTATACAATACCCTTCAACAGTACATCTTGTTGTACATCTCATTAGATAATGCCCCCAAAATGATGGGAAAAAAACATAATGTTATAATTCTTATATGTCATAATACTCTAAATTTAAACGATGTCACTTATAGATAGTCAATATGATTATAATTGGATAAGACATTTGCAACAAATGTACACTGTTGTGAATTGTTAATGGTTGACATCACTTGAAGGAGCATAAAATGGCGGTTGATTTAGGACAAAGGAAGAATCAGACATACCGTTATGGATAGGGTTGGTTGAAGATAAAGAACACAACGTAACACAACATTGTAAGAAATGTTTGCATGTGAGAGCTCTTCGCATCTGACGATACCCTCAAAATGATGGTATGGAGTTTCTTAAATGGAAAAGGAGCAAATGAAGAAATGGCCTCCAATAGCACATCTAGAACCATGGAATGGTCTCCGAGTAAGAAATGATTATGAAGAGGAGAAGAAAGCGTAGAGAGGACGCTGATGTGAAGTGTTATTGTGAAAGAGACACTAGGAAAGGAGCAGTGTAACAGGGGAACCCCTTCTCTCAAACTTCAAAGTATCCATCTGTCATGTTCTAACCATGTTTCCGGTATGGGTATTTGAATTTCTATTGAATTTCAATTTTTGAATGTTAGTTTTGGGTATGTAATATGTTATTATGTTGAATGTTGGATGGTTCTAGTTCAGGTTGTAATTTTGCTATGTTCAAGTAATTTAATTTAATATGTTCTACCAAAACATTATTCTATAACTAGCATTTCAAGTTCTACATGTATACTATACAACACCTCTCTCTATTCCATCCTCCCCCTATCGTTGTCCCCAAAGTGAGGCCCATTTTCCCTGCATCCTGAAAACTTGTCCTGCTATCCCGATATACCCCAGCACTGATATTACACTAAAAATGAATCAATTGCTATAAACTTTGAAGGAGTCCATGTTTGATCTACATTTCTACAATGACCTTGACCCAAGAGATCCCTAGGATGATGACTTGCAGGATCAAAGCATTTATGGAATTTGTAAATAAGAGTTCAAAAGAATTTTTGAGCCGGTCTTGATTGCAAGGATTGGGGAGAAAGGCACTACTAGGATTTCACACCACTTAAAGAGGCCAAGCTAAAGTTCCAAGTAAAAGGTGAGGGACGAAAGGATTACATATCCTATCAAGTTATTAAGTTATAAGTCTTTGAAAACCAAATTGCATTTATAGAAAATACTACACGAAAACCAAAATTTATTTTGTAATTAGTAAAATTGATAAATATTTTCCTCAACAAAGCCCATTAGACTTGGACACCATCACTCTAAAACACTATGATTAAATCATTTCTCCTTGTGCACTGTCATTTCATCTATATTGCTATGCTTTGTCCAAGTGTTATAAATTGGATTCCAAAATCAAACATAAGCCTCCCTCTTCTTCAGTCTGTAAAATATTATCAATTCATTACAAATGTATAATGTATCCGAAGCTCTGAGTATAGTTCTCTAAGATGTCTTCACCAGATTTCTGTAACTTAAGAAGACTTATTGTACGGTGCTATGGAGGGGGGCTTGTTGAAAAATTTAGTATGCGCTGATAAGATGTTTTAGGATTATTTTAATATAGATTTCCTTTCAAATTTCAATTTAGCTTATGCTTAATACTTTAAAGCTCCAAAATTATACCAGATGGTGCTCTTATGAATTGCATTATTTAGCATGTTGAGTAATAAGAAAATAACTAGTAATAATTGAAAAACTTGAGTTGATTGACACAAAGTCTAAGTTGGTAGGACAATTTCTAACTCCCCACCTTTTTGACCCACATAAGTTTACATGCTAAAAAGTAGAGACTGGTATCTTTTAAGAAAAGATTTTGATTAATCTTGTGGCATTTTGTTTTTTTTCCTTCCATGAAACCTCATGGTTCTTAAAGTTAGATCATGAAGCCCCTCCATAAGACTGCACCCTTAAGATCCCAGAATTACGTATTAGCCTCCCTCCTTTTCAGTTTGTAAAAATCAGTTTATAATAGAGGAAACCACAGCAACAAAACCTACATAATTGTAGATGTTGATGTTACTTCGATCTCCATAAGTTCCCCCAGCTTTACTCTCCAAAAGAGCACATTATTTTTTGCACCATCTTCTATAGAATCCAGTTATAGATCTCTCAGTATTTTGTTCAGCCTCTTAAGAAGCTACCCCCTCTTACGCAATTATCAGAGACTAGGTATCCCATTGATAAGCATTCAAACATTCTATATTGCATGTTTGTTTGCCATAGTACTAATAAGCATTCAAGAAACCAATAGAGGAGGTAATTGAAAAGTGATATGTAGGCAAGCAACTTTAAATACTAATGAGTCATGGACTATGGATTCATAGTCAAAACTCCATGGACAAAGTGAATGTAAGAAAAGAAAACCAACCCTCTCATTAAGTATCATTCTGGTTTTGTTCCTTTCAAACACTTCCTTGCAATGTGTTGCATGTACCAAGAGGTTTTCCCCCATCCTTGTACCTATTCATTACCCTTCTCATTGAGCCTCTTCCCACATTCACTTTTCACAATAGCAGAGTACAAGGATATGGTTATGGCCCCATCACATCAATCTGTCAAGTTTAACTGAGCCCTATCCATTCATCCAACCATGAAAAAGTGTTCAGTAAGACTAGTCACTTCTATGACATCATTCTCAAGATTTAATTGTGTAATTTTGAGTCAAATTTATTGACCCATGTTTCGTGAGTATTAATTCAACATGAATCCATTTCCCATGAGAATAAATGAAACACTTAGCAGTCACTAGATCTAAGTGATACTCATAGTTTGACTTACTATAGAAATTATCTCCTACTTATCACTAATCACTTCGTTTACCTTTAGAATTAGTTCTTTTACGATTATATAGCTAATAAATTAATAAATTAATTTAAAAGAACTGATCACTTCATTTACCTCTGGAATTAGTTCTTTTAAGATTATATAGCTAATAAATTAATTAGTTTTTCAATTGATTCAAATGAAAGTCCATGTTTAGTAATTTTTAATATACTCTAATGACCCTGATGAGTGTAGCGTTTAAACTCGTGAGATGACTTGCAGGAACAGGAAACATAGATGGGAGGAAGAATAACAACCCCTCTATAAATCCATTAATATGAGGCAAACACTGTCCCAACCCAATCCGGATTACAAAATTTTAACATATATAAGGTAAATGAGAAGCAATTTAAGTCTTGATGATGATCTGAATAACTACAATACCTTTCAATAGTAGATGTTATTTAACTTTATATTGCTAAAGCAACTCTTGTAGACTGTGTCACTTACTGAAATGTTTCTCTGATTTTATCATTCATTAAAAACGCCTAACCACTCTTCCTATCCCTCTTGAGATAGGCCATTATGAATCTCAAACTCGAGTCTGCTTGAATACAATCCATCCCTGTTTTAGTTTTCCCCTATGGGTGTCTTCTCCTCTATTCTATCTCTAGAAAGCTATTCTGAACTCAACTTTAACTTAGTTTTTATGGAATTCATTGAGTTTAAAGGAACAAGGTGCCCTTTGACCTAATCTTATATACCATGTTCAATTTGTTTTTCAGTCATTGGGTTTCTATCTCGTGAAAAACTTCATTGGATTATATATATCATGTTAGGCAACACTTTACGGGATCCTTTTCCAAAAATAAGTTTATTCTGTGGAACATAATCCATGAAACTAATGAAGCTTCTAAAATAGAAAATGATTCTAGAGAATAATTATTCTCACCTAAAGGTCACTAAAGAAGGTGGGCTCACAAATTTGATAATACATAGGGAAAACCTCACACAATTACTTATAAAAATAAACTATACAAGTATTTCTTTTCAGCTTGGCGGATCTTGGTTGAAGTTTAAGTGGCGTGGGATGAGCTTGGACATGATAGTCATAAATCTAACTTCTGTTGCGGTATGAGATCATGTGAAATTGAGGAGTCCTTTTATCTTAAATATGAATTCAAAGAGATCATGCTAGACATGAATTAATAATCAAAAGTGATGCATGTGCCAACCCTTTTCTAACTAAAAATTGGATCAACTAGGTGACTGAGAAACATCTTTGTTAAAAAGAAATAAACAATCAATTACCAAAGCACACAGACCAGACCGTGCAGAGGCAGATGTAAAGAATATGCCTCAACAGAATATTGGATGCCAAACTAAAAACAGTTTCAAATCTTGCAAATTTTACAAATATAGATTTCTTGCAGAGATACTCTTCCAAGCAGCATCTATAAATCAAAGTTAATTACTAAAAAATACTTTAATTACAAATTATAAAATACTAAAAAAATAGTTACACAAGATTTAATAGATAAAGAACAGAGGCTCCTATTAAAGAAATATATTATTTCCCTATATATTGTAATTTTTTTATAAAAATAAAAATATTAAAGGCAAAAGATTTAGAAAAATACAAATAGTAGTATATTTGCATGTTTATTTTAATTTTAAAATCTAAATTCTATTTGAAATAATATCTCAATTTAAAAAACAAGAAAGGAATATGCAACTTTGCAACTTGTCTATTTATTACAATTTTAAAATCTAAATTTTACTTGAAGTAATATATTATTTTTAAAATTGTAATAAATAATTCACGTAAGAGAATCATCTATCTTCATTTATAATTGCATTCATTATTGTTCCTTCACATAGTATTACTCCATCCACAACCATTGTTCCATCCCATAACATTAATCTTGATCCCATTATCATAACTTCAAACCACTTTTTGAAAATTTCCTCATTATATACTACTCTCATTGTACCTACATCCCACATGATTTTCTACACCTCTACTCCTTTCTCATCCACAAACTTTCCTATTCTGTCATTTTGTCATAGCCACTAATCCCTCTTATACTAGGTGCATATTCCTATTTTCACATTTTCATCTGTTCCCATGTAAATCCTTTATTAGGTCTTATCCTCGGCAACTCTTTTCAAATCTAATATTTAAATTTTTGGATTATGTATATACATATACAAAATAATTTTGACTTGTATGGTCATTCACAACTCAATTTTATTCTAATGCAATGAGATTTCACCACTGCAAATTTCTATATCTAGTTTAATATTTCCTTTAAGATCACTCTAAAACTCTAGATAAGACATTATTTCTTTCATACAACTTGCACTATAATGTTGGGAGCCTTTTTTTAATCTAATTCTTATAGGCCACAATAAGCTTCTTTGGTACACAGTGAGAGAGCTTCCTAATTTACATTGTTATTGGTATTCTTAACAAGACCTTTATAATCGTCAATGACATTTATTTTCTTAAGTTGTAATAATAAAAACAATCCCATTTGAAGAAAAAGTATTTCTAAAGATGTGTATACTAGGTTGTATTTGTATTATTTAAATTGTTAAATACATATTCATTAATAAGTTAAATATGCATATTTTAATATATGATTTTAAATTAAAAATTAATCTAATTAATACTCTTAATTATGATTTTGGTTTGGTAGGACATAAAAACATTACTCATTTTATTTTTAAATGCTTTACCATTATGAATGCTTGATCAAGGATTAATTCTTTTCATCACTCTTATGCTTTCAAGTTGAACATTATTATGCTAGATTTGAATATATGTTAAATGTTTTGAAACATATAAATATATTTTATTTGTGATTATCATGTCCCCTTTTTAAATAATTAAAAATAATAATAATCTTTGCTAAGGCAGGCAGGCCCAAGAAAGTGAAGTTTCGAAAAAATGGGGTTAATCTTTGGAAACCGTTGGACTAATAAATAAAAATTATTATTAAAATAAGTTTCATTAACCTCTCTTGGATGTGAGTTATGGTTATGCCCTCTTTTAAGGGGTTTGGAGGCATTTTGGGTTGATTCCCGAACTTGATTTTTGCTCATTCTTTGTTATTCTTCAAAGGCTGCCAAAACTGTGGAGAAGGAGACCCAAGAACGGGAGTTTGCAGGTTTTCAGGAAGGCTAAGGATGGGAGTTTGAAGCCATTCCATGTGCATGCTCATATAGAGTTTTCCTTTGTGCTGAACAGTGCAAATTTGTGGGTTTTCAGGTGTGTTTTTTTGTATGAGTTTGGTGTTTTTAGTTGAGTATTTCATATCAGTTTGGGTTGCTGTTGTATTTCAAACTTTAAGGTGTTAAAATAGAGATGAATATATGTATTGGGATGTGATTAAACTTCTGAGATAGATTATTAGTGTTTTTGTGGTGTTTTCGGGCATTTCTGTGTTAATTTCGAGAGCCTGATGAGCATAGTTTTTGTCCTACATTTGTGAGATGTTGTGTAAAGGCTATACAGATCTGGAAATTTCATTTTGTAGGCTATTATGCTGATGAAATTTCTGTAAAAATGTCCATTTTGAAATTTATTAATAATTTGTGAAGTTGTGAAGCTTTTGCACTATTTTTAGCATACCCGATTTGGGGTTTCTTGAGAAATTTGGTGGATCTTTGTGATATTAGTTGTTTGATCTTAAAGATCTGATTAGAGGTTGGAAATATCATATAAAACTAGTAAAGGGACATTTTAGTGGTATCAAAGCCATGATCTTGCCAGCCTGAGGGTTTGTAGAAGCTTGCATGTCAGTTTTGACAACTACCCAGATCTTGCATGTCAGTTTTGACAACTACCCAAATCTTGCATGTCATAATTTATGATTGCATGTTGCTTCTAATCAGCTGCATGTCAAAATTTATGGTTGCATGCTACTTCTAATCATTTTCATGTTAGTTCTTAGTGAATTTGGTGGTTGTAGAAGTTTGCATGTCAGTTTTGACAACTACCCAGATCTTGCATGTCAGTTTTGACAACTACCCAGATCTTGCATGTCATAATTTATGATTGCATGTTACTTCTAATTAGTTGCATGTCAAAATTTATGGTTGCATGCTACTTCTAATCATTTGCATGTTACTTCTTGGTGAATTTGGTGGTTGCATGTTGCTTCTAATCGGTTGCATGTCAAAATCTATGGTTGCATGCTACTTCTAATCATTTGCATGTTAGTTCTTGGTGTTTGAAGAAGTTATATCCTATTGGGGTTACACTCTACTTTATCTAGAATGGAAAGGTATAGTACAGAGTCTCAGAGGACACGATCTTGGACAATTGATATCCAGAGTCAAAACAGTAGAAAGGATGGTTATTTAGACATTCGAGATAAACTTATAAAAATAAGCCATGACATGTCTGAACAGTTGGTTGAGCACCACCATATAATGAATGACATGTTGTTCGACCCAGCTAAGGTGGATAAGTTGACTGGATTTCTATTTGGCAGATTTTCTCACAGGGCAGATGACACAATTACCAAGAACTTGCATGAGGATTTTGAGAAACTAGCTTATAGCCAGGCAGAGGTCTCAGATTCTACTCTGCCACAGGAGGTGGTGGGAAAGGATATTACATAGATTGATAGTAACGGTCAACTTGATACTCAAATTGAGACAATTGTTTACAGGTCATCAAAGGGTGATGCCACAGGTATTAAGGATGGTATAGTTACAACAGGTAGTGACTACAGTGTAGTGGGTTCAGATGATGATTATGAGGATGTTGTTGTGTGGGATGGTGAGATACCTGGTAGAGATGAGCAAACATTGAGCATTCATGACTTTGTTGAGAAAGAGTACCAGGCACAGTTAGATGCTTCATCACATGAGGTTGAGGCTGGTAGTACTTGACATGGTTTGTCCAGCCAGCTGAAGGTGAACAAAGATAGTATTGTGACTTCATTATCTCATCATGACAGGTATGTGGAGTTAGTTGGTATTGGTCATATTACTCAGGTGAGGAGTTTTCTTGAGTAACCAGTTGATTCTAGTTTATGGATAAGGACTCGAGATTGTTGTATTGGCATTTGGGATTCAGTTGACTGGAAATCTTTAACACTTTTTGGTAGTAGTGATTGTTTGGGTGCTATCGTGGATTTGATTAGCAGATTACACAGTGTTGTCTTTTCTTGTGCCAGTATCTTGTCCGATGTTGGTATTAGTTTTTATACACTGATGTTGGGCTTTTTTCATATATCCAATCGACCATACTTGCTAGAATGTGTTGATGATATTTCATATTTGGCAGTGTGTATAGATGAGTCCCAGGATCATATTGGCATTGATGACATCCAGGAGGATGCAGTGGGCAGTTTTGAAGACTTAGTTTCCTTGGGTATAGAGGAGTTGGACAGCAATGCTAATGTTTTTGATACTCCATATGTTGATATGAGCTTTAGATTTGATTCACAGGATATGGATGGTAATACTCTAGAGACTAGTAACTTTGAGGATACTCCTTTAGACAGTGCATCAGAGGAGGTTTGTAGGAGACAATCAAACCAATGCCATCATGTGTCTAATCAGTTGAGAGTTAGTGACCGAGACATTGCTATCACTTGCCAGCATTTCGATGCTGCTCGTCAGTTGTTAGCAGTTTATGGATGGGGTTCTCCTACTAGTGATGAGCAGGAAGGCAGTTATCTTTCCTTGACAGAGATCCACTCTTTATGGGAGGCTATTCGGATTTTGAGATAGAATTATATGCAATTGGTAGCCGACAGAGATTATCTTATGGAGTGGGGCAGTACAGCATATGATGCATTGTTGGCCAAGGAAGATGAGGTGAGTGAGCTTACTGAGTAACTTGAGGTGACTTCTGAGATTCTTGAGAGTACACAGTTGGCTTTCAAGGAGTCACAGTTTCATTTGGCTAAGGTGACCATAGAGTTAGAGCGACTACAGTCTTTACCTAATTCTATACAGTCACAAGCTGTGGTGTTTGGTGATCCGAGGATGTCCATGGCCGAGATTGTTAGAGAAAATGGAGATGGGGATGCATCCATCCTTGATACTAACATTGGCATATCAGGTTCATTCCCACTAGAGTCAAGTTTAGTTGAGTTGGGTGTTGTATCAGATTTTTGTGGTATGCCTGACATGGTGGTGACCTCTAGCACTAATGGCACGAAGACTAGAGATGCTATATCAAAGACCATGTGTGATGTTGGTGAGCCAATAGTTGGCATGGTTCCTGCTAGTAATACTACTCCCTTAGTGATGTCTTTAGAGGTAGTAGTCAGTTCCAACTTGGTTAGTGATCGATTGCAGTTAGTTACATCTAGATTGTAGTCTGAGCCACTGACTGAGATTGGCGCATTCTATCAGCATTACATTGTGAGGTATGCTCATCAATTTACCTTTGATGACCATGTTGATGAGATGATGATACAGAGATGTACTTTGGTTCTTGGTGCTTATCATCAGTTATGGGATAGTTTGATGCCTCGGGATGAGAGTTGTGATGGGCACAAAATGACGATAGGTTATGCAGTTGATAGCTTGATAATACATGACTTAGAGCAGGAGTTTTGGAGTGATGCTTCAACGGGTGTTGTTATTGATTCTACTCCTTTGGCTATGACATCTCCTGACTTAGCTGGTGATCAATCACAGTGGGTTGTATCACTTGTTCATGGTGAGTTGTTGACTAAGGTTGGTTTTTATTATCAACATTACATTGCAAGGTATGTACATTAGTTAGCATTTGATCCTTGTGTTGAGGAGTTGATGGCAGGAAAATTTGGTTTGGGTTCCATTTCTTGTTGTTTATCTTGTGATGGTTTTTTACCATTAGGGGTGCATGGGAGTTATGGTTATGAGACAGTGACTGGTGATTTGCAGAGTTATGTTGACTACAGGAGTTGTATAGTGTGTGGATTCTCCATACTTGGTACAGTTTCATTCGAGAGCATTCACCATTGTTGTAGAGTTGGATTGTACATTCTGTATAGGCCAATGGGATGCGTTGATGGTATTTACTATGTTGGTGGTTTGATTTGTCCACTTTACTTGGGTTTTGATGTTCTAAGAGTTTGTGTCTTATGGGTTTCTGACTGTGGAAGTTGTGACTTTGGAGTTTGGTTGAGCAGTATTTGTCAGTTTGATTACAAATTCCTCTTGGTTATATTGCAGAGGATATTGCAGGAGCCTGTGTTAATTGACAATAGTATAGTTCATGACTACATTTGGGATCCAGGTGGATTGATTGGTTTATTGTTTAGCCATTTCTTGAGGGCAAGCAATTTTTGGGAGGGGAGGACTTTTCATGTCCCCTTTTTAAATAATTAAAAATAATAATAATCTTTGCTAAGGCAGGCAGGCCCAAGAAAGTGAAGTTTCGGAAAAAGGGGGTTAATCTTTGGAAACCGTTGGACTAATAAATAAAAATTATTATTAAAATAAGTTTCATTAACCTCTCTTGGATGTGAGTTACATTTATGCCCTCTTTTAAGGGGTTTGGAGGCATTTTGGGCTGATTCCAGAACTTGATGTTTGCTCATTCTTTGTTATTCTTCAGAGGCTGCCGAACCTGTGGAGAAGGAGACCCAAGAACGAGAGTTTGCAGGTTTCCAGGGAGACCCAAGAACGGGAGTTTGCAGGTTTCCAGGAAGGCTAAAGATAGGATTTTGAAGCCATTCCATGTGCATGCTCATACAGAGTTTGCCTTTGTGCTGAACAGTGCAAATTTGTAGGTTTTCGGGTGTGTTTTTTGTATGAGTTTGGTGTTTTCAGTTGAGTATTTCATATCAGTTTGGGTTGCTGCTGTATTTCAGACTTTAAGGTGTTAAAATAGAGCTGAATATATGTATTGGGATGTGATTAAACTCCTGAGATAGATTATTAGTATTTTTGTGGTGTTTCCGGGCATTTCTGTGTTAATTTCGGGAGCCCGATGAGCATAGTTTTTGTCCTACATTTGTGAGATGTTGTGTAAAGGCTATACAGATCTAGAAATTTCATTTTGTAGGCTGTTATGCTGCTGAAATTTCTGTAAAAATGTCCATTTTCAGATTTATCAATAATTTGTGAAGTTGTGAAGCTTTTGCACTATTTTCAGCATACCCGATTTGGGGTTTCTTGAGAAATTTGGTGGATCTTTGTGATATTAGTTGTTTGATCTTAAAGATCTGATTAGAGGTTGGAAATATCATATAAAACTAGTAAAGGGACATTTTAGTGATACAAGAACATCTCATGGACCTATGCCAAACACATGCATAGAAAATAATTATTAAGCAAAATGCCAACTAAGAAGGGACATATAATTTTGGCCTTTCTCTATTGAGAAAGAAACCATTAAAATGTTACAAGTTAAAGAATAAAGAGAAGATGTGTAGCATATTGGGATAAGGAAAGGAAAAGAAAAGTCATTTAATAGTCCATGATACTAGCCATATATTTTTGGGTCTACAAATAATGACAACAATTTGAGATTACAAGGAAAAGACATAAATCAAATCTTGGAAGTGTCCAAAGGCTTACATAAGAGGAATGGAAACAACAATAGTTACAAAGAATAAATTTGAGACATGGAGGAAAAATTGTGTCAAATTTAAAAAGGCAAAAAAAAAAAAAAGAGTCATTTGAATGAGAAGAGTAGAAATATGGATGAAAGGAAAATAGACCATGCAGTAAAGAAATGTAGAGTAGTTCATTTTGTAAATTCCTTGTGCAACATAAAAAATAAGAGGACTCAATGTTAAATAGAGATAGATAATCAATGTACACTAAAAAAGAGAAGGTGGAATGGGTGCAAGCATTATGACGATGAAAGCATAAAAGTAAATAAATGCATAGAAAATAGAAGAATAAAAGACAAGCCCCACAACAAAATTGCAAAGTGAAGAAGGGAAAATTAAAAATTATGTAGAAGGAACAGAAAAAATATGTAGAATGAGTGAAAGAATTATGAAGATGAAAGCACAAAAGTAAATAAATACATAGAATATAGAAGAATAAAAGAGAAGCTCCTTAAGGAAATTGAAAACTAAAGAAGGAAAAATTAAAAAATATGCAGAAGGCATAGAAAAACTACATGGTGAATAATTTATTTATGAATATACTTTTAATAATAGAGTTATGATTTACTAAGATATGGTTTTTATT
This sequence comes from Cupressus sempervirens, assembly GCA_028749045.1. Lineage (NCBI taxonomy): Eukaryota > Viridiplantae > Streptophyta > Pinopsida > Cupressales > Cupressaceae > Cupressus > Cupressus sempervirens. The sequence goes on along the minus strand of CM053786.1, from coordinate 345,804,684 downwards.
TGGTTTAGGATTGATAGAACTAGGCAAATAAAGTAAGACAGGGTTTTACTTTTAAAACTAATGTTGTTATGAATTTAAAATATTTAATTATTTTTCTAGAAATTGTTGGCTATAAATTTGGACATTGTGATAAATTTCTTTAGGTCTAACCTACATCAAATGGTATCATATCATAGCTACCTAATTTTCTTGGAAAATATTTTAAATGGGGGAGAGAGAGAGAGAGAGAGAGAGAGAGAGAGAGAGAGAGAGAGAGAGAGAGAGAGAGAGAGACCTTACCCTCTAGTAAAGCTAACAAGGAAGTTACAAAGTAAATCACCTTGTAGATTGTAAGGTAGCAAGAATTGTTTGTGAGAGAGAGAGAGAGAGGAGTTAAGATAGGTCATTAATAGAGCCATGATAATACTATAGGGGGTAAAGTATCTATTCCTTATTTCCACCACACAATGGTCCCTCCTACAAGGAGTATTTAGTAGTCTCATATTATTTTCACCGTATGTACATCCAAAAATTGATGGCATATATTATGGACTGCTAAATATCATTTTCTTTCATTTATTCTCTTATTTTGGGAAGAGTATTGGGAAGAATTGAAAAATAAAAGGCTTCATCGAGCATTAAAGAGGCATAGTATAGAATTGAAGAAAATAGATACAAGATTGGATGTCCCTAAGAGTGGGAAAGAAAGGATCTAAAACCAATGAGAAAATGTATGTGAGAGAACCACAAGTAGATTATTGGATCTAGTATATATGAGAAGAGTGAAGTTTAATGGCACAAAAAGAGGATGGAATACTATCCTATGAAGGATATTAGGATTGGAATGAGCATGAAGAAGTAAATATCTCTTACATGAGGTAGATAGAAATGGAAATGAAGAATGTTCTCTTGAAAGATTCTACAACAAAAAGAATAGATAAGAGCAGGTGTCTTACAGCCCTTCAATAAGGGCTGAATGGAGGGATAAGCATTTGTGAGTAGAGTATACAAGAAAAGAACAAATAACAAGTTAATATTGTGGATTATTTTAAAAATATGAAGAGAGTTTGTAGAGAAAATTCATGGATACTGGTGGTCCTAGGTTTGATAATAAGGTTGAGAAAAACCCAAATGAAACCTTACTAAGGAAGGGATGAGGAAAATCCAAAATTTATTGGATGTTTCAAAATTGAAAGGTTGGTGGGGAAGAAGAAGCTAGTTACAAATAAAGTATGGAGAAGAGGCCCTAGTCATGCAAGACAATAAAAGTGTTATTAATTAGAGTTCACACCTCACAACTAAGTGGGTTAGGGATTGAATCAATTGTGTGTCATAACTATAAACTTCAAACTTCTTAAGCTAATCACCAATCACAAGTATAATTATGCACAATAATATAAAGATAACATCATAAAACAAGGATTTTTGTTCTCAAGGATAAGCTTGTTAAGGGGAAAAAAATCCAGTGGGGATGATACCCACAAGATCATGCACTAATATGAAAGTATCCCTTTTAGAGGACTTGGACCCATTAGGATTCAATATAATATATTTTGTACATATGTCCCTATTAAAGGACAAGTTTGAGGAATCAAATGACATAACCCCTCTTAAAGGTTTCCAATATTGTTAGGAGTTGATGAGAACAAAAAGGATCATTGCCTCAACACACTTCCTAAAGAGAGAAGATTAAATCCACTTTCAAGAAGACTCACTAATTGAGATGTGAACGTTGAAGCAACCTTCAAGGATTTACAAATCTAAATGATGAATTGACTAATGAATGACACACTTATCTTAATAGTTCCAATGAAGTGCATTTGGAATGATAATAGATTCCATTAATACATCTTATCAAAAAATCTAATAATTCTTCAACTCTTATATGATACCCAACATCAAGGCTTAAATACATTATCTCATTCCCATATCATTCCATACATTACAAACGGGGAAATTTCCTTCCTTTATACAATTTATGGCCAAGCAATTAGGTCATCTTTTTAGGACGTCCAATGCACAAATAAATGAATAAACATGATACAAGAGCATCTTGGGTGTAAGGGAATTCTTCCATCACCCAAAAATATGTGTACTCCTAGTTTTCTAGTTTTGTGTTTCCAATAAGCGTTATTCCTGTGCAAAGTCATTACTTGTGAGATCTTGCTAATTTTAGTAAGTTGGTATTATGTTCTCATATCATTCTAATCTCATATGTGGGGATTCATCTTGGACATATCAACCTGCCATATGAGTTTTATTGTCATATCATATGTATTAGTGTAGTTAATACTGATCTTTGGTATTAATTTTAGCTATCCAAACTGCAGGTCTATAATCAAGGTTTAAATGGCTCTAAAACAAGGTGAAACCTAGACTAATGACTACTTGTGTGATTAAATGTTGTAGATCTTTAGCCGAGGATTCCAAAATAGGGTTATAATCGCCCATTGGGTCAATGATTTGCCAATTATAGTCTCCAAAAGTAGACCCATCCAAAAATGTAGTTTGTAATATTTCTTGAGAGATCCTATGTAATAAAGTATAATATAATAATACAATGTAAGGTAGGTTGACCTCAAGGATTAGGGCTTAGTATCTAGAACCCTCATCCCACACTATCTCCTTTTCCTCCCCTCTATTTCATACTATCCCCTCTCCTTCTCTCCATTGCCTCCCTCCCTCCCATTATCCCTACCTCTCTATAACTCTCACTAACCTTGTCCCTCCACCCCTTGTTCCCTCCCATCCATACCTCATCTCTATCACACTCTCTATTCCTCTCCCCTCTACTTCATCTTGTATTTTCCTTTGTTCCTCTCTCTCCCTCCATTCTACATGCCCTCTCTTGTCCATCTCTCCCACTCTCTCCTCTCCTCCTCTCCATCCACTCCCTTATTTTCTCCCTCGCTCCCACTATCTCTCCCTCTCTCTCACTCCTCCTCCTTGTCCTCATTTCTCTTGTACTCTCCTCTCTCCCTCCCTCCCTCTCACACCCTCCCATCTCCTCCCTCTCCTCCTCTCCCTCTCCTTCCCACTATCCCTCCCTCTCTCCCTACCCTTCTCCCTCTTGTCCCCTAACCTTTCTCCCTTTTACTTTTTACACCCTCTCTTTCTTACTCTCTCCCCTCCCTCCCTCTCACACTCTCCCCTCTATCACTTCCCTCCCATTACCCCTCCCCCTCTCTCTCACGCTCTCCCTCCCCTTGCTCCCTTTTCTCTCTTCAACACTCTCTCTCCACTTTCCCTCCCTCCCCTTGTGCTCATTCCTCTCTCTCTCTCTCTCTCTCTCTCTCTCTCTCTCTCTCTCTCTCTCTCTCTCTTCAATTTTCTCCCAACTCTTGCCCCATTGTCCACCCCTCCCTCCCTTGTCCCCCTTGTTTTCTCTCATGCTCTCCATAACTTTTTATGCTCCCCTCCCCTTCTTTGTTTACTTGCACCTTTCTATGTTTCTCTCCCCTTTTCTCCCCTCCCCCCCGCCCCCTCTCTCTCTCTCTCTCACACACACACACACACACCCTCTTATGCACTGTAATGTCCCCTTTCTAGCATTCATAGCATGATGTTGTCGTTAGCCTATTTCCCCACAGTCCCGTAGGCTAACTAGGACATTAAAGGGGCTTAGAGGCCATTTGGCCTAGACAGTTTCAGTTGCAGGTCTTTCTGAGGGGTTCTGAGGCAATTTTGGACATACTTACTATTTATAGTAAGTCATCTTGGACATGGCCGGACATTCAGTCATAGTGGTATGTCGATGGTAATTGTTTAAAATCGACAGGAAAACTTATTTATCATTGATAAGATTTGTTATGCATTGATAAAGCCATTTTATAAAGTTAAATTTAAATATTTAACTTTATTAATGCATAGACTATAGTTTGTGAGAAATATTTAAATTAAAAGAGTTCCCTTTATTTTTATAACACATTGGAGACATAAGGTACATAAAGGGAGTGTATGTTTTATCCCACATTGAGAAAACGAAGGATTGAGCTCTTGTGATAACACTATAAAAGAAATGGAAGAGCTTTTTTTTGTATGCTTGGATGAAGATTAATGTTATGTTGCTGGATATTTGATTATCGGGCTTGGAGGACGGAATCCCTCTTTGCTAGCATTCTCTTCACTATTGGAAGATATAGTCAGGAGGATCAAGGGTGTTTTCACTTCAGGAAACACACTGGGTTTCATTTGGGGTGTTCGCATAAAGAAATTTACAAGGGTTTGAGATGCAGATCTGAAGTTAGTTATTGCTATAGTGCTGCATGAACAGTATTTTGCTACAGTCGGCATGAACAATATTTTGCTACAGTACAATGTGAACAATGTTGGTATCAAGTTTACTTGTTTTTTGGCTGATTAGAAGTTTGGAGGGCTGCCGACTACATCTGCAAAATACTACGACAACTAATTCTAGGTTTCTTCTGTCAAATTTTGATACTTTGCATAATAATTGTTGAATACAAGTCTGAATAGTTGTTGCAGCCTTTAAGGCAGCTGTAAGTGCACATCTACATTTAAAAATCACCCTTTTTCAGCAGATTAAAAGAGTTTCCAGATTTTTCATATACTGTTGAATGTGTGCCAAGTGTTTGTGAAAATGTTATGATGTGTATTATGCATTTTAATATCACTTCATAGTTGTTCGTAAATCTACTCATTGGAAAGCAATTTATTGAGGAAATCAGCTTTATGAGTTTGCATACAAAGCATTTGACAATATTCCTTAAGTTAAATTTCTACAAGTCAAAGTTCAAATCAGGGGAGGATATTACATGCACTCTCCCTTTCTCCCTACTCTTGGTCCCTTCCCCTCCCTCCCTCACTTTCCCTCACTCTCTTTCCCCTTCTCCATGTTAGCATCCCTCCCTCACTTTCCCTCTCACACTCTCCCCCTCCTATTATCCCCCCACCCCTCTCTCTCTCTCTCTCTCTCTCTCTCTCATGATCTCTCTCCCTTGCTCCCTTTTCTCTCTTACACATTCTCTCTCCCCTTTCCTCCCTCTCACACTCTCAACTCTTCCAACCACCTTGTCGCCTCTACCCTCCTCACCCTCTACTTCCCCCCCCCCTCTCTCTCTCTCTCTCTCTCTCTCTCTCCCTCTCTCTCCCTCCCTCCCTCTCTCTCTCTCTCTCTCTCTCTCTCTATCTTTCTCTCTCGTCCCCGATGTAGAGTACACAACTAGGAAGCTTCAAATGAACTTCCCACTCTTTCAACCAACCGAAAAAATGCTAGATCTGCAACCTTCTCACAAGGTTTTCACATGTCTCAATCCTCCAATTGATCAGAGAAACAAGACATCCAACTTCACCAAGAATCCAAGGACAAAGAATCAAGATTACCCACTTTATGGTTTTTGGACCAATTTCCCACAATTGGGTCAAATGCTAGAAAAACACCATAAAAGTTTTTCCCAAGGGTTCTAAGGTATGGCATGATCTTAGGGCACTTAAAAAGCACAAACTACACCAAAGGTTTGATTCCCACACTTGCATCAAGTCTCAAACCCCAATTTCACCTAGTAGCCCTATGAGCCCCTATTAGCCCTCCTTAAGAGGCTTTTTGGATCTAACTCCTCAAAGTCCCAAATAAGACCTAAACAAAATTAGTTTTTTCGATACCATTTTCAAAGTTGCATCAAATTGCAAAGCAACAAGTTCCAGTTCCACTCTAGCACCCCCTTTCCTTCACAAGGCAATGTAGATCTAATTGATCAAGTCAAGCTTGATCTACAAAGCAACATAGAGGAAATGGGTTCATTGAAACACACCCAACACTTAGCAATGACTAACAACCTTAAACCAACTTTTTTCCAAATGTTTAGCCCTTTAATAGGTCTCTAACACCTATCATACACCAAACAACATGTTGAAAAGGTTAAATCCTCTTAGGTACTTGACCTAGGGCTTGGTAGGAAAAATAAGAAAACTTATTTTCTAGTCTTGAAACCCTAGAATCATTGGAAGGACACTACTAACTACCATTTACAAGGAGGCCATGAAAATCCAACTAGAGAGATTGTAGTTAGGGGCCCATTTATGAGATATGCACAAAATTGTTGTCCTACAAACCCTACTTCACTTAATCTTTAATAACTTGAGCAAACAACACTTAGAAGGATGAAACCAAAAGAAAATCAAAGTTAATTCCAATCTCCTTCTCAAATAAGATTTGATCAGGTCTAACAATCCATACAATATGACCAATGTATAGAAAATATAGAAAAATGGCTCAAAAACTAAAAATTCTTTATTGTAACTTCTTCCAAACCGTACAAGATGCCCTTCAGACCTCACAAATGAGGTATTTACCTAGCCTAGGCCTATTCCAATAGTTAAAACTAAGATTTGAATAGTTATAACTCATTTCTAACCAAGTTGCATTTTTGAGCAACTTTTACAACTTTTCAATTTTGCAATTTTGCACAAAAAGTGCAACTTTTGTATTTTCCACTTGATTTCACTTCTAGGACTTGGAAAAGGTTCCAACTTACTCAAAAGCAACCAAAAACACCTAATCCTAGGCTATCTTGAACAAAAGCACTAAAAGACCCAAATTTGTCTAATTAGCAACTTTTGCTTATAATTTGCACAAAGTGGCCTAGGCATACATAACGGTGTCTTGTTTTTACAACCATGGACTTTTCATCCATGACTAGTTTATTCTAGCCTAATTAGGTGAAAACCAAACATCAAATTTTATATTAATTATAGTTATACAATGTTTACAATAAATTTATGTATTCATTCAGTACAACTACTCTATTTAGAACTAAGATATAAATATATTTTAAATGATAATACTCTTTGACTTTGTTCTTTTATATAATGTTTATCCCAATCCAAATGAATCCTACACATTTCATATCAAAATCATCAAATAAATATTTTTCTATGTTGACTTCAAACTTTGAGAAAGTATAAATATATATCTAAAAAAGTTTAATTTTTTTAAATTATAAAAGCAATCTATAACTTATAATTACTATACAAAACCACTTATTTTGTACACAAATCTTTAAATTGAAAGTCCATATGTATTTTCAAGTACCTCTCTTTTTCCAAACTATTTCACTGTATAAATTTCCTTATTTCATTGAAAACTACTACCGTAAAATAATCTAATGGTTCTCACTCCCATACATCACATGGTGGTTCTCATTCCGTAGCATAAATAATGAAACCATACATCAATGAGCCGTGGAACACCTACCAAATTGCACTGTCAAATTCCAAGTTATCTGTTTCAAAGCTATTAATACATAAAACATAATTCATTGCTGACTCTTTCAAATTCATTTATGGCGAATCTAATTTGACCATACCAATGTATTCGTTGGAAATAAAAAGAGACAACTAGAGTTGTCTTAATAATCAAATTTGTACATTCACAAAACTGTTATAGTGATTTTAACAATTAAGTTGCAGATTAACTGTTATAATAAAGGAGAACCCATTCTGAACAAAGAACATAGAGATCCACAGAAGGCAAGGAGTTCAATTTGGAGGAGTAGAAGAGAAGGCAGCGGAAAGAAATCTGGAACACTAAAAATATCCAAGTGATAGAATGGCATGCAAATAATTTGAAATATCTTTGTACATTACCTAAGTGCTGGAATTATCACCTTAATGGGTTTTGTACTTGTGTAATTTATGTTCTACAGATGCTCTTTACCCCTGGAGGCAACAGAGATTACACCCTGTTCATTACAAATGTACTCGAAGCTCTATACAAATATTACACCCTGTCCATTATAATGAAGGAGACAATAAGGATTTCACCGTTCGTTCATTACAAATGGATTCGAAGCTCTATGAGTATAGTTCTCTAAGATGTGTTCGCCAGATTTCTACGGTGCTATAGAGGGGGGCTCGTTGAAAAATTTAGTGGGTGCTGATAAGATGTTTTACGATTATTTTAATATAGATGTCCTCTTAATTTTCTAGTTTAGTTTATGCTTAATACTTTAAAGCTCCAAAATTATACAAGATGGTGCTCTTATGAATTGCATTATTTTAGCATGTTGAGTTACTGATAATTGAAAAACTTGAGATGATTGATACATGACAGACAAAAGTCTAAGTTGGTAGGGACAATTTCTAACTTCTCATCTTTTTGACCCTCACAAATTTGCATGTTAAAAAGTAGAGACTGCTATCTTTTAAGAAAAGATTTTAATTAATCCTGTAACATTTTATTTTTGTTCATTCCATAAGGCCTCGTAGTACTGATAAATATTCAGGAATTCAATAGAGGAGGTAATTGAAAAGTGATATGTAGACAAGCAATTTTAATACTAATGAGTAATGGACTATGGATTCACATTCAAAACTCCACCGATAAAGTCAATGTAAGAAATGAAAACCAACCTTCTTATTAAGTATCATTTTGGCTTTATTCCCTTCAATCACTCCTTGCAATGTGTTGCATGTACCCAAAGGTTTTCCCATTCTCATACCAATTCATTACCCTTCTCATTGACCCTAGTCCCACATTCAATATATAAGGCACTTCACAAAACAGTGATCAACCCAGTCCGGAGTACAAAATTTTAACATATATAAGGTATATGAAAAGCAATTTAAGTGTTATCACAACTTTTTTCTAGAATTTGATTGTTTCCAAATTTTTAGCATTAATGAGTCGGATCACACACAATGATCCATCATTAGGATGAAGAGCAAGAGAATAGAAAAAATAAGTAGTAGACTAGAGGAGACACAGAGATATAAAGGAAGACCGGGGGGGGCGGGTTCCACGAACACCGAGAGGGGAGATTATGAGATACAAAAGGAAGAAGAAAATGAGTTTGGTATTTAAATGGAAGAGAAGAAATTCAAAAAGTAAAAGCAATTAAAAACAAATAAAAATGAACATAAAAGACTGATAACTAACAGGACAAAAAAAACAAGGTATAATACGAAGAATGAGACTTAGCTAGAAAGAATATGCGAGAACAAGAAAAACTAAACAAAGATAAAATACGAAACCTAAATACAAACATCAAATAATGAATATTACTTGTAATAAAATGGACACATTATGTGTGCATCAACATTATAATAATAATAATCATAAAATAAATAATATAACTAAATAAGACTAAATAAATAAATAAATAAAAATTAAAGTGTAAACATAAAGAACATTGAGCAAAATATAAATAATGAAGAAAAATGACAAAAAACAAAAAATAAAAATAATAATGATAACTAACTAAGAATTTGAAACATATGGAAGCAATAATAATAATAATAGTAATAATGCTAATATCAAGTGAACGTATTATAGATATATGAATGCATAAATGTTATAATGAAAATGACAATAACACCAATAATAATAATAAATCAAATAATATAATTAAATAAATAAAAATATATAAATTAATTATATCAATATAACCATGAAGAAAATAAAGAACAATATAATAACAAATAAAGCATTGAGCATAATATAAAAATAATAACTAAATGAGCTAAGCAAGTGAATCTAAAAATGTACCACAAAACATAAATAAAACCCACAACAATAATAATAATAATAAAAGTAGTAGTAGTAATAATAATAATAGAAAGGACACATTAAAAATAAAAATATGAATGAATTACAAGGAAAAATATAATAACATTAATGATGCACCTATATATATATATATATATATATATATATATATATAATAGGAAGACAAACAAAAATCAATAAATGAGAACACCAATAATAATAATAAAACTAAAAGTAACAAGAGCTTGTATGAGCTTGAGTCCCTGTCTTATGTTTGAGTGGCAAATAAGATTGTAAAGAGAAGAAATTGTTTGCATAATTTTTTCCTTTTTAATGATTTTTATAATAAGTTGCCATACTAATAGAACATCCAACTAATAGACTATCATGGAAATCTTATGATATAGATGACACCTCCAACTACTATATTGTAATGGAAAATTCTATCTCTTTCTTTTTAAATTTATTTTTTGAGATTACACACACATAGAAGTTGCTTGATGGGCTTTTAATTCCCTCTCTATTTATTAATTATTTTGTTGTTGATCTCATACACTCACACATAATTAATTGTTACTTGTATCAAGGAACACAATTTTATCAGTGTGGAGAGAGAGAGAGAGAGAGAGAGAGAGAGAGAGAGAGAGAGAGAGAGAGAGAGAGATTGGGGCACCTCCACCATTATATACATACATCCACCAGAGCACTTATTAACATGTTTCATTGTTTCAAGGTCTACACTAAATTGGCTATCAATGTCGAGCTTTAGTTTTTGTTCCATCTCACTAAGAGCTCAAATAATTTGTCTGTCCATGTGAGAAGAATATTATTGTAGGTTTCCTTGTTTGTCATAGTAGTCCACCCTTGGCTCAATTTTAGACCCTTCTTCCTCCTATTCGTGATATACACACAAAAACCCTTCACTTATTTTTCCTACATGATAAAAGTCAAAGATAAAGTTGACTAAAATGAATCAACGCACCTTAGAGCTTTCATAGGAAGTATCTATCATTGCTTCAAAAGATAATTTATCTTCTAGTTCAACCACAAGAATCTCTCTTTTATATAATGAACTTACATTGTATTGTTGCATTGCAGTTAGGTCTACCTTGTAAGGGTCATTATTTGGATGAACAAAAAAAAAATGATACCAAGATCCATAGTTTGAGTTCTAGAAGCTAGACTTTCCTTGATAGAATTAACATTTAAATCTTTGTATAAAACCTATTGTGCGTTGTCCCTCCACCACACTCCTTATATGGTGGGATTTGGTTAGTCTTTGTTAATACACCTTTTTTCCTTACCGTATTTTTTTATTACTCCCTCAATATTCTAAATAGGACAATGAAGTGATTGAAAAATGTGATGGTTCTAATATCTCCCATGCATGGATCATTCAAAGTGTGAAACTCGGGATTTAGAAATATTTTATAGTTCCCTAGTTGATCCAATCATTTATTTGATGAAATCAATCCATTTTTGGGTATTTTGTTCATTAAATGGGCCTAATAATGCCTATTAGGCCTCTGAACAATTGACTTTACTTTTACATAGACATAATGTGCTCATGATATTTCTGATTTAGTTTTACAAAACATAATGGGATGATGGTATGTCTAGTATGGTAGTTTAGTCATACGAAGCATAATGTGATTGCATTTGTTAACAAAAAAACAAAATCATGTTTAGGCTTGGTAATAGGCCTGTTAAACCACTCAAAGGCTTGGATTGATGATTTCACTCCATTTTTCATTGCTTTAGACATTTTTTCACCTTCTAAGATAAATTCTTGTCTTTGACTTCATCAGGTTTGCAAATGGTTTTTCAAAATACTAAATAGAACTATATCTTTTGTTGAGCACATAGAAACAACTATGTTATATTTTTCAACAAATAACAAGAACAATTTTTTGTGCATACGGGGTTTGACCATCTTGATTTTATCCATTTTTAAAAAACCTTACTAATTTAGAAACCAGATTCAGAGTCCTACAATTTTTGTGTTTTACACATTTTCTCATTATGAGTTCATGACCCTCAAATGAGCATTCCAAGATCAAGTTTATTTGTTTTTAGAGAAAAAAAAGGTGTGCACTTATACCCCCCTTTTTGCACACCATCTTGTTGCACACACCCTATCTCCTAAAATTAGGTAACAAGCCCCACTTTTCTAATTGATTAACAAATTTATATACATTGTTATAATGACTGACTTCTCCTTAGATAGGCCTCTTAGTTGGTGCTTCAACTATTTTATATTGACTTTCACTAGCTCTTAGTTCTTGTTTTCCTTCATTTGATTTAGTAGCTTCTCCTTGTTTGAATCTGCAATCTTCTCCCGTTTTGCTTTTAATTTCCTCCTTTTTGGTGTAGATTGTACTAGTTCAACTACTTTCCTCTTCTTTACAAGATGGATCTTATCAACCTTAGCATCTTTGCCTTTACCTTTTGAGAAACCTTCACTGTATGTGACTCTTTCTCCTTCCATTTTGTTTCACTTATGGTTTTTCTCTAGGAAATTACCTTTCCTTTACCAGTAGTGATAACTTTAACTTCTTCAAATCCTTAAGAGCATGATGTAATGGGTCCTTTCTCTCAAATGAATTTTTTGCTAATTTTTTTTGAAGTAACTCCAAATTGTTCTTGTAAGTGTATCACCCAACATTTTGATAAATTTATTGATTTGCACTACTATCGGGAGGTTTTCCACCCATACAATATTTTCAATACCTAGGAAGAAATTCCAAAAGTAAAAGAATAATCCCATCAATACCTAATTGCATCTAAATAGAGTCCTCATTTTTGTCTTGATCTTCTCCATATTTGTGCATAGATGATCTCTTAGGCTTTACAAAAATCAAAGTCTATATCCTCATTCACCATTTTATAAGCTCTCAAAATAGCACTTTCCATTATGTTTTTCAATTGACTTGATTGGAACACTTTATATACAATAATCATCAATGTAAATCTTAGTGTTGGATCGATGATATTATTCGTAGTCATTTCCTATCTATCCCACTTTGACTGTGTTACTAGTGTAACTTCATCTTATTGAGTTGATCTTACAAATGGGACTTTATCGGTAACACACTACCCAATCACTATATGAATCACTGCTTGGTGTTCTTGTATGGCTTGTCCACCGACAAGGACTAGTCATGGACTTGGCTCAAAACCTAACTAATGCATTCTTCTTTGAACTCTTAAAAGTTGGATGGTATGATTCAAAAATTTTCTCTCCAAAACCTTGTGTTCATCTTTAATGGCCAAAATATCATTTCTTTACTTCTTATACAAATCAAATATAGAAAGAGAACCTAAGTATTCAATATTAATGTAGTTGATATATGCTCTAAAATTATCAATGTGCATTACTCCATATGGCATACTGAATAGGGAGCCTAATGAGTTAAACCATGTGGACTTATAATGATGTTTCTTAAACTCTATATGAGGTGTATATGTAACACTGACTACTACTAGAGATTCCATTATGGAAAATCAAAAAATTAATCTTTGTATTATGATACATACCTTTTAATCTTGTGAACTAGGGTTCCTTTAGGGGTTCTCAAAATACTTCACTTCATCTTCTATCAAATCACTAATAAATCATTTTCCCAATGTTTGAAATCTCTTAGATCACTTAGATAATTACTTGTGTCAATTCTTGGTAAGACCTTTGAATACATAAGTACCAAATGAGACTTAAACTCACCTTTATAACCCATCACACAACATTGTTTGATTATTCACTAGTTGAGTTAGCCAATTAGAGTTCACATAATAGATTCTCATGCCAAATGGATATGATCTCAAGATGAAGCTAAAAAATTGCATATCATTTTACTACACATCATATTACATATAAATATGAATATAAAACTTATTGCACATAGATATAGGGAGTTCATGTATAGATTTTTTAATGGAGCTCCCCCTAGGTTTGTAATATCTTAGTTGATTGATGGATGAGCTCTAGACTTGGTGTAGATGTAGTCCCTCTAACTGTTGGCATAACCGATTATGTGATTGATGACACAAATAATGATAATTTACTTGCATGGTGACCCATTATTGTGTTTTTATTAATTTTAACTATAGACCTAGTGTTCTCAACAAGTTATTGATCATAAATGAGTGTTGTAGTAAAACTTGAGTGTATGATTGTCAAGAGATCTTTGGTGATCTCTCTTGATATGCATATGTTGATATCTACTAGCAGAGAGAAGATCAAGATGACTAATGAGGTAGTAGTGCAACTTCTAGAATATTTAGTGGCAAATGATATACTATTTGATTGGTTTATCAAATCCATGGTGAATGAAGTGAAGTGATTGCAAGAGGATGAGAAGAATGATGTTTACTAGACAGTGAAGCTGATATAGTTATGATAGAAACTCATTGTCATGATAGGTAAAGAATTTCTAAGATGGAAAGGTGACAGTTAAAATAGTTTCAGGTTAGACATGTGACTAGTGAATCTATAAAAGATAGGTTAAAGAAGTGACAAACAAGTTAATAAAGAATGAGTTCTTGAGTGATGACCAGTTAACTAGAATCAATGATAGTTGAAAAGGTTTCAATAAATGAGAGAGAATTAGTTGTAATGTATTGACATGGACATACATATGGAGTTGATGATGTGGGATCACAATAGTCTATATTGAATTTGTGGAGAAGATTCTAGAGGAAGCACATGATAGGTCAAAATGTGTTGACCACTAGTACATAATACTATGAATTGATTGGTATGGACATATAAAGTAAATTGTAACATAAGATAACATCTTATGGAGGTTGGGCCTAAGTAGGATATTTGAATTTACCAATTGTAATACATTTAGATATATGTTAAGTCTGAGGAAGAAACACAAAAAAGGTATGAATAGGTAAAGAAAAGACAAGCTTGATGTCGTTGATTATGGTTTAGCTTGTGTGTGAAAAAGTGGAAGGTACGGTCTAGCCAGAAAGAGGAGAAGTGAGTTGAGAAGAGTAAGAGAGCTTAAGTGGATCTAATTTGACAAAGATAGTGTTGTTTTATAGATCAATCTTTATGTTGTTCCCTAATAGTTACAATGTGTGAAATACCTTAACCAGGTGAATCTTAATAGGTCCTTAAATTGTAAATCCTTTAATAGGGTGGTACTTTGACTAATGTTCAATGTTCTCTAACAAGGTGACTCCTAATAGATTAAAGATCCTCACAAGGCTAAAGAAAAATCCCCTAACAGGGTGGGACTTAAATTTGTCTTTGTCAATTCCTAATAGGATTAATCTCCTAATAGGGCATACTTTAGAAGAGTACAATTTATCTATGGTTACTAAACCCCACCATGGTTTTGACCCATGCTGGGTTTTTACATGGCCAAAATATCTATGTCAAATGCGTGAGTAATTTCATGTGTTGGATGCTTTTAGTTAATGCTTTAAATTAATTATTGGTTAGATGTTTAAAAGGTGAAAAAGTTATTTTTTTAGTTGATTAATAACTATTCACCCCCCACCCCTCCTCTTAGTAATCTAATCACTTAAGACCATCACTGATTTGATTTCATCATTTTTGACCCAAATATTACTCATTTGATTCTTTGTTTCTTTTATTGTTGCAACCTTCTTTTCTTTCTCTTCATTCACTACTTGCTTTCCTAAATTCTCTTCATCTAACAAAACCTAGCAATATGACCAACCTTATGACAATGAAAACATGTCATACTGGTAGTTATCCAAGGTCCAATATTTCCTCTATTTATTCTTACTCTACAATTGATTACCACATGTCCATAATTGTGATGGTGTCAACCTTATTATCAAACTTAGGATTACTAATATCTATGAATTTGGTCTAAAAACACTCTTCATATTGTGATATTTCTATCAAGATTTAATTGTGTAGTTTTTAAATCAAACTCATCAACCCATATTTCATGAGTAATGATCCAACATTGACCAATCTCTTATAATAATAAATGGAACACTTAGCACATCTAGGTGATGCTTATAGATAACTCTTCATATTTTTAACATAGTCCACAACATCTACTTGCTATTTAGATTCTTTACTTGTATATGGTACTCCCAAATACATATCCCTCCATTCAACCCTTACCAAAGGGTTGCAAGATTCTTTGAAGAGACCGTTCTTCCTTTCTATTTCTATCTACCTCACAAGAGATATTTACTTCTTCATGCTCATTCTAATCCTAATATCCTTCATAGGATAGTATTTCATCCTCTTTTTGTGCCATAAAACTTCACACTTCTCATATACTAGATCCAATCATCTACTTTTGGCTCCCTTGCATACATTTTCTCATCAATTTTAGATCCTTTTTTTGCACTCTCAAAGAAATCTTAGGGTCCCAAGTAGAACTTGCTACATAAATAAAGAAATTTATCTTGTGGAAGATAAGAACACAAGATATTCAACTCGTTCATGGGCTTGTTAGGGCTAATCCAACTATTAAAAGGGCAATAGTGTGTTGGACACCTCTAGAGGAAGGATGGGTCAACATTAACTTTGATGGGGTGACTAGGGGAAACCCAAGAGTATCGGGGTGTGGTTGCGTAGCAAGAGACCATAAGGGAAATATTCTCACTTTTGTAGCCAAATGCTTCTAGGATGGCATGAATAATATTGCAAAATATTGTGGAGCTAGAGAGGCTTTGGTGTTAGGAGAAAAAATAGGCTTTAAAAGAGTCCATTTGGAAGGGGATTCATAGATCATCATAAATGACATAAAGAGAGGGAGGTTGGAGGCTTGGCACCTTGATAGATATATCTAGTAGATGAAAGACTTGCTTCTAGAATTTGATGACTTCAAGGTTTCTCATTCATTCTAAGAAGCAAATAGGATAGAAAACATGTTAGCCAACATGGGTGCTAATGTAGCAATGGGTACCCAAAATGAAATCTTTGAGGACTTGTGACACCTTTCATTAGATTAAAGAGCAGATTTTTTTTTGGCCATTAGATACATTAAAACACATATGAAACTTTTCATCCTGTGTCATTTTAAGGGGAAGGCATCATGATTCCTACCTCTAACAACATTAAATCATATAATGACATGTAGAGACACCCAATCCTCCATGCATGCTAGCTTGAGTGTATTCTTTCCTTGGTACTTCAATTCTAGAGAGTTCCAAGGAAGTTAAATTTAGATAAAAAGGAAGGCCAAACTCATTTGTTTCCTAACGCAATGGAAATGGAGGCAAATTATGCTCTCGGCTCTAATATTCAAATGCAAACTTACAAAGGATAGATTACCATGTGATGTCTCAAACACATATTTTGTTTGATGACCTAACTTTCTTGGAGGGAGTGCAATAGATGTTTGGGCCAGAATACTTGAACACATTCTACAAGAGGAGATCAAACCTAGATGTGGCATCTTTGTTTGTAGCGCTTGCATTGATGGTGGGGGAATTGAAGGAGGAGGTCTATTGTTTTGTTGCAACATGTGTGGATGGGTAGTGGCTCTTGGGGCTGGAAGACATAATTGAGAGAGTTGTCTTGGGTGTGGGTATTGAGATGAGTTTAAAGCCTTGGATGCTAATTGGTGGAGGGGATTCTTTGGTTCAACCATTGGTCATGTGGTCCTCCTCAAATCCATAAGGTGTCCATATCCCCAAACCAGAGCAAGGATGGAAAAAGATAGTGGAGTTCTTGACTAAGAAAATTTGGGTGTCAGTGGAGAGCAAATGAGGCTTCATGAAAGCCATGTCAAGAAAGAGCATGCTTGCTCTAGGGAAATAATTACTGCACCAAGTAGTGAAGAAGAACCAACTAGAGGGGAGCGCATCCACATCAAAGGGAGTCTGGGTGGATGCCTTGCTACTCAAAGAAGAGGGGGAGGGTAGTGATAAGCACCATTAGGGGAGGCAGGAAATATTAGTGATGGATGATCAATCAATACCAACTTTTACTCAAGAGGAAGTAACACATTGGTTCAAGGAGTAATAATACCAGATGGTGGTGACTTTGATGAATGCAAGCAGATACCCTGTTTTGTTTTGTTTTGTTCTTTTTTGTATATGGGATGGGTGGTATGTAAGGATTAACCTTAGACATAAATAACAGTTACATGCAAACATAACCAATATTAGAAAATAATAGATGGCACATAAGAGAACACAAGACAACAAGATTTAATGTGGTTCCCACAATTTGTGGGCTACATCCACCAACAACAAGTCCACTAATATTATTGTTATCTAGTGGTTACAATTTGTAATCCCTTATAGCTCAATACTACTACAAGAAGCTACAATATCACCATTACATTATGAAATCCCTAACCCTGAGCCTTTTTATACAAGCTTTTGTCGCTTACAAAATTAGGGCTAGAATAAGTCATCCAATATGAAAAATAGCAACCGACGCTTTTTACAATATAAGGGCATTTTTGGCTTTGGGGGAGCTACCCCTAAAAATTCCCATGGGGGTATTGCCCCTCGACCCCACCTTATATTGTGATACGAAGTGCACCTAGGGCATTGCCCTAGGATCCCGCAAGGGTGCTACCCCTTGACTCCATCTTGGGGGCCTAGCCCCAAAACCCCCGTAGAAATAATATGGAGAGAAAATTGCACCGAATAAACCTCTAAGTCTAATTAGGCTCCATATCAAAACAATCTCCCACTTGGAGACTGATCAGACTCCACAACAATAACCTCCCACTTGGAGACTAATCATAGCACTGCTAAACCTGTAGCTCCACTGGAATATATCAAACGACCTTGGACTCTGTTGTTCTGTTATTTTGTTCAATTGAGAAGACCAATTGAAGCTAAAGAGGAATTCAAATTCTCCCTTGTCACTACCTTTGTAAACATATCTGTTGGGTTGTCATCTATATGTATCTTGTCCAGCTTTAATTATCCATCATCCAAAACTGACCGAATGAAATGATACCATAATTGTGTCCCAATTCTTCCCAGAAGAGTTGAAGGCATATCATCTCCTTGGCTACCTCTATAGCAGCAACATACTCTACCTCTATAGTGGATAAAGCATTAAGTGGATAAAGCATTAACCTTATGAAAACCTAGAAACCTAGGTCATGGTTGCCCCACCAACAATAAATACATAACCTATAGTACTCTTCCTAGTATCAATATCCCTTGCCAAATCTAAGTCAACATAGCCCTATAAACTAGTATTAGAGCCCCCAAAATGTAAAAAGTTATTGGATGTTCCTCTCAAATATCTGAGAATCTATTTAATTGCATTCCAATGCTCAATTCTAGGATGACTCATATACCTGCTAACAACTCCCACTGCATGTGCAATATCTGGCCTAGCACATACCATAGCATACAACAAGCTTCCTATAGTTAAAGAATAGGGTACTTTAGACATCTTATCCTCCTCTTCTGTGTCTTGGGACACATCTCCTTAGTCAACTGCAAATGACTAGGTAAAGGTGTGCTGATAGCTTTAGCATTATCCATAGAGAAATGTTGCAACACCTTCTCAGTATAATTAGCCTAAGATAAAGTCAATTTCTTGTTCTTCCTATCTCTACAAATCTTCATACCAAGGATTTGTTTTGATTCCCCCAAATCCTTCATAGAAAATGCATGTGGTAACTGGTGTTTCATCCCCTTAATGTGATCTGCGTTAGACCCAGCTACAAGCATATCATCAACATATAAACATAAAATATTGTAGCTATCATCATCCAACCTCTTTAAGTAAAAAAATGATCTGAATGACACCTACTATATCCATGCTCATGCATAAACCTGTCAAATTTTAGATACCATTATTGAGATGCTTTCTTTAAGCCATATAAACTTTTCTTTAATTTGCACACTAGGTTCTCCTTACCTTTGACCTCAAATCCCTATGGTTGTGCCATAAATATCTCTTCATCCAAATAACCATGAAGAAAGATTTTTTGTGCAAATCCTTTTACCACTAACCTGGCTCTGATACCACTTGTTAAGATTAACCTTAGATAGAAATAATAGTTACATGAAAATATAACAATTATCAGAAAATAATAGATTGCAAATAAGAGAACACAAGACACCAAGATTTAACATGGTTCACCCAATTCCTAGGCTATGTCCACCAACAAGTCCAATAATATTATTATTATCCATTGATTAAAATCCACAATACCTTATAGCTCAATATCCCTACAAGAAGCTACAATATCACCATTACATTATGAAATCCTTAACCCTAAGCCTTTGTATACAAGCTTTTTCCACTTACAAAATTAGGGCTACAATAAGTCGTCCAATAGGAAAAATAGCAACCAATGCCGCAGGACCCCGCAAGTTTGCTACCCCTTGACCTTTTCTTGGGGGTACAACCCCCAAACCCCCCCAAAAAAAAATATGGGGAGAAAACCATGTCAAATAAACCTTTGAGTCTAATTAGGCTCCATATCACAACATGGTCTAGTCTTTTGTAGAGTGTTCATACTTTGAATTTTTGTGTAATGAAATAGGTATGGCCAAGAAATGGGTAGTTATAGTAGTAAGGTATTTGGCCATACCACTAATATTTTAACTTTCTTTAATTATCAATATAATACCAAAAATGTTACCTATCAAAAACAAAAGAACACAAGATATTCAAGTGTAGGAAAACAAAAAAAATGGATGTCTCATAATGTATCTCTAACCTTTTAAAGAAATATATATGACAATGAAATAGATATTGATTCATAAATGTTAGTCCTAGTGAGAATGCAAATGTAAAATCCCATAAGTAATGAAAACATTTACTATATTTAGTAAAACCCTATAATGGTGTAATATCTAACAAGTTTACCTAAAATGCAGAAAAAAATTGTTCTAGTTCAAACTATCTAAGTTAATTATAGACAAGTACAAAAAAAAAAAAATCATTAAATTGAAAATTAGGTTTGGTAAATAACTACTTTTAGGAAATTAAATGTAAAGAGAAGGAATTATTTTCCCTTTAAGTTATGATGAAGAATGATAATCACTAATTCATAATTATATTTTTATTGTTCTTGAACTCTACATAAACCTACAAATCTTTGTGGGTCAATCTTATGGTTTCAAATTAATTTTGTGCCACATAAATTTTATCTTTAAAATTTAGCTTTGAATTGGCTCAATGTAAGTTCTTATAATCTAGTTGATTCTTATTTTTTCTATCTAGTGATGTATAAGAATGCACTATTTTAAAATATCTTGAAATATTAATTTGTGTAAGATCATGTTCAAAATAAAGTAATATTAATATACATAAAGACAAGCTCAAAATAGACTAATATTGATCATAACAATATTGTGATATTGCAATCAAGATTTAACTATGTAGTTTTTTATTCAAAAAAATTGACCTTTGTAACATGAATGGTGATTCACACATGAATCCATCTCTCATGAGAATAAATGGAACGCTTAGCACTCATTAGATCTAGGTGATGCTCATAGAGGTGAAGCATCAAGACTTTTTGGGAGCTCACCCATCCCAATACTACTCCAACGCTCTTCTTACAACCCCATAATAATATTACTAATTATATTTTAGAAAATTATAAATTTATCATATTTTATAAAATAAATGTTATAAAAAATTAATGAACACACAACTTATAAAAAGCCCAAAGTTAGTGAGCATCATAGACTAATAAAATAGATATTATACTAGTTAGATATTCAAATTTCCTTACGTTGAATTATTTTGTTTCATTTTATAATTCTTCCAATATTTAAATCTCCCCATCAGAGGCCACTCCAAAATTTGAATAAATAGGCCCATTCAACAAAAGGAAAGAAAAATAAATAAACGGCTATATTTGTGAGTATATAGATTTAAGGATGATGTCTTCCATTAATCTTGTGAAAGAGTATAGGAAGTGTAATGTTTAAGGAGTTCAGAAAGAGGATCGGTTCGATTTGACTGTGTAGATAGAAAATCTAGTCACCATCATAGTCATTACACTTGAAAGAAACAAATATGTTTTCAGCCCCTATTAACTGATATGCTCTTTTCCTACAAGTTTCTTAGGATAGGTAATCTTTCTATCCCTCACCTTTGCCTTGGAACTTTGGCTTTGCATATTTGAAACCCTAGTAAGGAGAATTTCTTGTACTTTGTGTTTTGTCATTATAGTAGTTTACCAACATTATATTTTCTAATAATTATTTGTATACTATTGCTAGGAACAATTATTCTTTATTATATTTGCTAAATGAGATTTGGCCTTGTTGTAATGCTTTATTTTTTTGTAAAGCTCAGCTCAAATTAGTGTGATCTTCAAGGAAAGTGATGATATTATCTTTACATCAAGGCCCATCATAATGTTCTCATAGCCCAGGAATGATATGGATGTGTTTTTAAAGGAATTTTTTCCATCTTCTCATTTGCCAATTCAAGAAAATCAGTGCCATCATTTTGAGGGCATTGTCTGATGAGAAGACCTCTAGGCTACAATGTGGTCCATTGATGTGTATAATGTGGGGTGGCTACTCTCTGCATGCATTGTCGGGTTAAAGGTATGCGATCGTTTTATAGTTTTGTATCACATTTTATTTTATCAATTACCCAATTCTGTTGGTTTTGATGTCCTTGATGGGAATTTGACAAGACAATTAGAGCTACCCTTACATAACCCAAGTTTTGGGTAAACTCTAAATTGGTAGCTAAGAAAAAGTTTGAAAAATTACCAATCTGGGCAGATGGATATTTCATTTTCTTTAGGGATGAAAAGTGTCTTTGAAACACAAATAAAACTTGCAAAAGTCTTTGGCTATATAGGTATAAATTCTACAAAGTTAACTAGAACTTGGTAGTAATTGGAACTCGAGAGTAATTGGAAGTTGAAAATAACTAGCACTTGGTAGTAATTAGAAAAATAAACAAAATCAGAAGGATTACTAAGAAACCCATGATGCTTGTACATGGTTGAATCATGTATTCATGAGACCTTAGTGTAGAGTGCAATCAAAATAATAATGAACTAATCTAGACCCAAGAAATCACTGTTAAATATGACTCTAAAACACCTCATGTTTCCCTAACTACAACTACTAAAATAGCACTCAGGCTAGCATCTTAGTGACATTTCTAGAATGGGAGTATGCTATTAATGAAGATCTATGAAGACATATATGAGATCTATGTGAAGTGTAGATTATATGAAGATAATAACATGAAAATACTAAGATATATGTATGTATAGACTAAAGAATGCTAAATACTACTAAAATGATGCTAGAGTGATATTAAAATGATACTCAATCTCTACAACAATAATGCTAAGATGATGATAAAATGATAGCTCTAATATGCCTATAGTCTGGATGCATAAAACTTGGGTCCCTTTGCTCTTGATTTTCCCTTCTATTTATAGGATTTTAGAAGGGGATTGGTGTGAGGATCTGAATTTTACTTTTCACCAGGGGTAAGAGTAAAGCTAAAAATATCTCACAAAACCCCAGGAGGAACAATCCAACAGACTTGGTTTGTGAGGATAAATAGGGATTCTCAACTCTTTTAAATTCCAAAAAGGTGAATTTCACTTAAAATTTCTTTTTATCTCCTCTCATTGTCTTAGTCATAATATTAAAAACAAAACTGAAATTCTTTATAAACTTTTTGTAGAAACTAGCCAAATCATGAAATGATCATACCTCACCCACATTCTTAGGTGTAGGCCATTTCAAAATTTCTTTAACCTTCTTAGTATCCATTCTCAAACCATCATTTGGAATCACAAATCCCAAATACACAATCTCTTCTTGCATAAAGGAACACTTCTTCAAACTAATCAACAACTTCTCCTCTTTTAATCTCCTCAATACTTTCCTAACATGCTCAAGATGCTCTTCCTTAGTCTTACTAAATATAAGAATATAATCTAAATAAGAAATCACAAACTTTCCCAAGAATCACTTGAGAACTTCATTCATCAACATCATAAACGTACTAGGTGCATTGGTAAAACCAAAATGCATTACCAACCATTCAAGCAAACAATCAATTATGTCATCCATCCTTGACATAGGAAACCTATATTTCATTGTGATCTTGTTAATAGCTCTAGAATCAATACACATTCTCCATTCTCCATTCTTCTTAGGTGTCAATATAGTAGGTACAACACATGGATTCAAAATTCTTTGATCAAACCTTTTTGCAACAACTCTTACACTTCTCTTTTAAGTTATTCATTTTCTGCAAGTTTCAACTTGTATGGTGGTTTATTTGGCAAGCTAGCTCCAAGAATTAGGTCCATACACTGACTTATACTCCTTACAAGTGGTAAACTATCAGGTATATCTTTAGCAACAATCTTGTCATACTCATTCAACAAGATTTTAATTTCTATTGGAATTCAACCTCTACCATTTTATGCTACTCGATCACTATCTACTTCTTGGTCATTACTATACTCCATCATTCTACCATTGATATCATAACTTAGCCCTCTAGGAATTATAAAAATATAGACTTGGTTCTTTTTCATTTCCTTCTCAAATTGCTTCCTACTAACCATGCAAATTATTAGTGTAGTACAATTGATCACATCAAAAGACACAATCAAAGGCATCAATGTATACATAAGCCCATTCATACAAATAGTATATTTATTCAATCTTCCATCATACACAGCATATTTATCATATTTCCAAGGTCTACCCAACAAATATGACAAAAATCCATAGGCATAATATCATTCAACACTTAGTCAGAGTAATATCCAATCTTTAATTTCACAACACATTGTTCACTTACCAATAAATTATGCTCATCCTTGATCCATGAAACATGATAGAGTTTTGGATGCTTCTACCTCTGCAACTGCAACTTTGTAACCAACTCTTCTGATGCCAAATTTCCTAAACATCCACTCTCAATGATCACTTTGTAGCATTTCCTAGTTATCTTACATTTGGTCTTACTTTTATGAATAGATTCTTTATCCTCAATGTTCTCACTACATAGAGTTCTTGTTACCATCAATTTTTCTCCAACCTCAAGATCACTCTAAGGGTGCATAGTTTCACCTTGTATCACAACATTTATGCAACCACTTTTATTTTCACCAGAGTATCGACATTCAAAAGATCTATGCCCTTTTTTATACCACATCTGAAACAATTACAATGAAAATCAACTCTAGGATAAGAACTACCTCTTCGTTGGTAAGAACTAGTACCTGCTTGGTAAGAATTACCACCTTTCCACTTGGTATTTCCCTTCTCATCATCTTTCCACTCAGATTTTCCCTTATCTTGCACATAATTGTTAGATCTACCACCTTCTCCGTACAATCTACCTCTGCCTCTTTGTAATTTACCACCTCTACTTATCTATCTTTGTTCATGCTTCTTTGTCAAGATATCCTCAATTTTCAAGGTATATTGATATGATTCTTCCACACTTTCCAATTTCAGAAAAATTATTTCATCTTGAATTCCAGATGTCAATCCATTTAGGTACCTTGTAACTTTCTCAACCTCATCATCCACATGTCTAGATCTGATGTCAAATCTATAGAATTTCTCAGTATACTCCATAGTCATTTCCTTTTGTCTCAAATTTTACATCTTCTTCAACAAGATAACTTGGTAATTAGTAGGAAGGAGTTTCTTCTTCACCTTGTTCACCATTATTAGCTAGGTCCTGGTCTTCTCTTTACCTCTTCTTTGTCTATTAGTTTGTAAATTCTCCCACCACAGTTAGGCATGACCTTTTAACCTAGTCACTACAATCTTTACCTTCCTATTATTAGGAGTATCTTCAAACTCAAAGAACTTCTCCATATTAGATATCCAACCCAACACAATATTGGTGTCCAATTTTCCAGCATTATTAATAACTTCCACAATAGGCTTTGAATGTGACCTAAACAACACTCTCAACAATATTTCCTCATCTTGATCTTCCTCAAGTTCTAGATTAGAGTTTGGTTCCATTGCTTCATCATAAATCACATTATCAAGATCTGATCCTCTCCTTTGGTTTGTCTCCACAAAATCCAATTTGGCTACAATTTGTCTCAACATGTCCAAAATAGTAGTGTCAACATTTCCTCTACCTCGAACCATCTTTACAAACAAGTTCCTACAAGATTATAACCCTCTATAAGTTATAGGTCAAATTCATAGATCTGCCACTCTACAACCAAATCTAACTTAGGGTTCTATATGATCCACTTTTATCAAGGATGAACCCCAAGCTCTGATACCACCTAACACAATGAGGGAATGAAAATTTGGGGCTAGAGGCATACCTAACTATCCAATCACTTGCTAAGTAAACATAACGAAAGAAAACAACACTAAGAACATCACCAATGAGAGAAAAAATATCAACACTTTATTGATTCATCAAGTTATTAGCATACATGCCCAATTGTAAGGTCTTTTAGGTTACAACCAAATCAAAAATACAAATTCAAAATCTATGATCAAACTCTAAATTTTATCTTCTAATAACATCTACTCTAAACTCTCTGAAACTTGCTTAACCTAGATCTAAACACTCAGATATATACATGCCAAGATGGCTTACATAAGATACTAGATCATTACATAATAGAAGGCTGACCTTAAAATGATTTGCACACATCCCAAGACAAGATCCTAATAGTAAATTCATGATCCAAATTAAATACATAAGTCAGCTCAAACTAAGAACCAATCACAAATAAAATTGGTCAAAGAAGGAACCAAATATCAACGTCACTCGGCACATGAAGGAACACTCAACCAACTAGAACTCGACAACAACTAAAATTCGATAATAACTAGCACTCAACAATAACTAATAGAATGAAAAAAAGTAGTAGGAGTAAAAATCAACCTAGGGTGCTCCTGCATCGTTATATCAGATAATGTACTACATGGATTACCCATAGTGAGGAAGATTAGTCACCAAATGGACTTGATTCTAGGAGTAAATTTTGCAAATAAGGCAATGCACAGGATGACACTAGCAGAGAGTGAGGAGTTGAACATAAAAATTCATGAGTTGTTACAGAAGGGTTGATTTGAGAGACTTCAAGTCCATGTGTTGTATCAATAGTATGAAGAATGGAGAATAGAGGATGTGTACAAATTCTTGAGCTATCAACAAGATCACGATCAAGTTTAGATGTCTATTGCCATGAATAGATGATATTCTACCCATGTTTCAGCTAGCTTTACCCTTCAACCCATTACCTTCTGTGAAGACAGTAATAAAGTAGACACCTCCCCCATTACTATTTCCTCCCCAATCAAGGAGAAATCTAACATTTTTACTAACCTAAGGGTTTTGTAGGACAACCAAGTTGGAAAATTTAAAGAGGAAGCCAAAAAGATGGGAATGCAAAATAAGGAGGTGACCAAGGAGCAATTGGAAAAGAGGGTTAAAACTTTAGAAGAAGGGTTCTACACCTTCTCTAAATTTTCTCTAAAGGTCACCCATGCCGCTACCACCACCCTCCAACTGTTGGCACAGGAGAAGGAAGAAGTTGGAATGGATATGGAGGATCATAAGCTCCTCTTTAAATTCATTGTAGATGATTTGGCTCGGGTTCTGCTAGCTGCGAAGGGAAAGGAAAAAACTGAGAATAATGTTTCTTAGTTTAAAGGGATCCTTGGATCCAAGTTTTTTTTTTAAATGTTAATTTTCTATTATTGGTTTTGCTGGTATCCATCCAGCTATTGCTTAGACTCGTGTTGGCCTGGTTGTGCCAACAGTTTTTTATGATGAACTTTAGTAGTATAGTAGACTTTTCAGACTTCTATTATAATTTAGCTAGTTTGGTTAATGGTAGTTTGCTGGTTATGTGGGACTTTTGTATATTTTTACCCCTATAATGTTCTCTGTGGGTCTCTATTGGTAATGTGCTGGTCACCAACATTTTGGTTGTAAGGGCTGACCCCCTTGTTTTTTGTCGCTTTTTATTTCAAAAGCAATATGTAAATGAATTGAATCTACATAACCATGAAGAAAATAAAGATCAATAAAATAACAAATAAAGCATTGAGCATAACATAAAAATAAAAATAATAACGAGGAAAACTAAGCAAGTGAACCTACAAATGTACTACAAAAATAAATAATACCTATGACAACAACAATAATAATAATAAAAGTGATGATAATAATAATAACAACAACAACAATAATAATAATAATAATAATAATAAAATAAAAAAAAGAATGGACATATTATAAATAAAAATATGAACGAATTATAAGGAAAATGACAATAACAATAATGTTGTACCTATATAAAAAATTTAAGATTAAAAATAAATATAAAAATAGGAAGACCAACAAAAATCAATAAAAATGACATAAACCACATAATAACAATAAAAATAAACAATAAAATAAACAAAATGTGTAAAACAATAAAAAAATGAAGAGAATAAAAATCAATAAAATAAACAAAGAACTAAATATAAATAAATAACTAGAAATAAGAAAAGAAGTGGACCCCAAGACTAGGAGTGTTGGTAAATAGGAAGCCTAGGGAAAGAGAGAGAAACAAAGAAGAGGGAACCTAAGAGAAAAACATCCAAGAAAATGGATAGGATAACGAGAAGCAAAGAAGAACAAAGAGGTGAGGAATGATCGACAAGGTGCGAAGGCCACAAGATTAGGATCGTTGGCATTTAGCTAGCATAGGAAGCCAAGAGGGGTTTAAGGCCCATCCATCATTTTTGTTGAGGTTGATGGGGTGACCATTGATTTCAACTGCTTCCTTAAGTTTCCTTTTGAAATAGTTGTCCTCCTTGGATAAGATTTGAGCATCTTCCAAACAAATGTGATGCTTAGTAGCTAATGAGTGCTCAGCTAAGGCTGACTTTTGAACCCTTTCGCGTCTAATGTCAACACTATGCTCCTTGATTCTCGCGCTGAAAGACTGACTATTTTCACCTATATAAGGTATACCGCAAGAGAAAGAAACTTTGTAGACTCTTGATTTCGAAAAACATCTTTGGAGTCTTTGAGAGTAGGGGTTCGATTTTTAAGCCTATACCAAGGTTTGAAAGCCACCCGTAGGCCTTTTGTACTCAAAATCTTAACTAACTTTTGGGAGACATCATCAACAAATTGAAGCATCACAAAAGGGGGGGAGGCAAAGAGGGGGTGGGTCTGGGAGCAGAGAGGGAAAGAGAGAAAGAGCGAGCTTGGACAAGGGCCTTAGAGATTTTCTTATGGCAGTACCTATTTATTTTAAAGACTAGGCGAAGGTGGGTAAGCTCCAAATTTAAGTGGGCATCATCACAAATTTTGTGGGCCCTTAAGGCTAAGGTCTTGAGGATGCCAACTTTTTGGCTCAGATGGTGGAGAGAAGAGGCATGAAGGTACAAATCAGTGTGCATGGCCTTTCGAAACTTCCAACATCCCAATGAGCCGTCAGGTTTCTTAATGAGTAAAACATCAAGGAAGGGCAATTGGTTATTGGTTTCAAGCTCTTTGGTGAAAGCGATGCATGGGGAAATATTGTTGATATGTCTATGAACTCTTCAAGTTTCTCCTTTCCATGGGGCTAGTAGACATTGGTATCATCTACGTACTACTTCCACCATTTTGGCTTGATGGGGAAAGAAAAGAGGGCCATCTCCTCAAAGTGCTCCATATAAAAGTTGGCAACTACTAGAGAGAGTGGGGAGCCCATGGCGACCCCATCTACCTGTTCGTAGATAACCCCTTGGAAGGAAAAGAAATTTGACCTTAAGCAAAGTTCAACAAGGTTAGCAATCTCAACATTGGTTTTGTTCTTCACAATTCCAATCACGTCAGGAATAGGTACCTCCGTAAAGAGGGAGATCACATCAAAGCTAACCAAGATGTCATTATCCTCTAGTTTGGTATCTTTGATGAAGTTGACAAAGTGAGATGAATTCTTGATGAAGGAATTGGAATTGCCCACTAGGGGAGAGATTAGTTTGGCAAGATGAGCGGCAAGAAGGTAAGTGGGAGAACCTCTAGTGTCCACGATGGACCTAAGGGGGATGCCAACTTTGTGAATCTTTGGGAGACCATAGATGCGCGGGGTAACCTCTTTGCATGGTAAAAGTCTCTTCTTGGAGATATCATCAAATGAAGAAGAGGAAATGACCTCTTTGACTTTCTTGGAAATCCTCGAGCAAGGGTTGATGGAGAGGGCTTTGTAGCTACTTGAATCAGAGAGAAGGTCGATCATTTTTGCAGTGTAGTCATGTCTGCTCATAATGATGATAGCATTGCCTTTGTCAACTTTGACAAGAATAACATCATTATTTTTCAAAAAGTTGTTGAAGGCTAGAGACTTTGTCTTAGAAATGTTACGTTTTGAAGGTTTAGCGTGTCTAAGTGCAACTGCACAATCCTACCGAATTTCATCAGTAACATTGTTGGGAAGCGAGCAAATGGCACTTTCAATTTCCACAAGGAAATCAATGCATGGAACCTCATGGGGGCTAGAGCAAAGTTGAGACCACGTTTGACAAATTTAAAAGTTAGCGGGTCCAGAAAAGCACTAGAAAGGTTAACCACTAACTTGTCCTCCCAGTGAGAGATGATGGGGGCCATGTTCACAAGGTTGACAGGGCTGGAGGGTCAGGCAGACAAAGCGGGGGAACTTCCCGAGGGACGGGCAATCAGCAAGCTATTGGATAAACATTGAGGAGGGGTGGATGGGGTTCGAGGATCCGATTGAAGAGAGGATACGCTATCTAATACAGAAGAGAAAGCAATGCACTAACCAACAAGGCTAGAGGAAGATGTACCAGGTTGCGAATGTGATAGGACACCTTGTTGCGATTGGACGTCTTGCTGAGAAGAAAGATGGTTGCCAACTGTTTGCAAGATAGAGCCGTTGGATGGAATTGACTGTTGAGGGATCAAGGCGTGCCCCATTGTGGCCAGAGAATTCCGCCTTGTAGGTGCAGGGGAAGATCTTGGAGTGGAGGCCTCTAACGCATGGTGTTGAGTGCTCCAAGTGGTGGAAAAAATTGGTTCAGAGTTGGCAGCAGTCGAGTCAGCCTGGAGGATCATCGCCGGAGAAGGGGCCAAGCCCGAGTGCGAAGAACTAAGCTGCGGGCGGGCGTGGAATGCTTCGGTAGGGCCAGGATGATGAGACTGAGGATGGGGATGCCTGCAAGTTGTCCCTTTCAGAGTTGGCAGCTGTCGAGTCAGCCTGGAGGATCATCGCCGGAGAAGGGGCCAAGCCTGGGTGCGAAGAACTGAGCTGCGGGCGGGTGTGGAATGCTTCGGTAGAGCCAGGACGATGAGACTGAAGTCATCCCTTCCACAAACCTATTACTGCGCATCCATAATACAAGAAACCTATTACGGAAAACCTCACACAATTAATTATAAAATTAAACTATACAAGTATTCCTTTTCAGCTTGGCGGATTTTGGTTGAAGTTATGGGACCTTAAGTGGCATGGGGTGAGCTTGGACATGATAGTCATAAATGTAACTTCTTCGACAGTATAAGATCATGTGAAATTTATAAGTCCTTTTATCTGAAATGTGAATTCAAAGAGATCATGCTAGACATGAATTAATAATCAAAAGTGATGCATGTGCCAACCCTTTTCTAACGGAGAAACATCTTTGCAAATTTTACAAATATAGATTTATTGTAGAGATACTCTTCCAAGCAGCGTCTATAAATCAAAGTTAACAAAAATGAATTTGATAAAATATAACAAACTAAATATGCAGAGTCGGTGGACAAGGGAGTCAAGCTTAAATAATTTACACCGGCGCCAAGATTTTGTGTAAACAGACCAGACATGGAACAAAGATTCTATCTGCATGAAGTATGAACTGGGGACGAATGCATGTCATGGTAGGGTTTTACACTATGAATTGGGGATGACCTCGGACAATGGTAGGGTTTTATACCCTGTAGAGAGGCTTACTGAAAAGCTAAAGTTTAGGGGAAACAAATATTACATATTATATGCTAATGAATTTGTCTAACAAATATGTAGGGATAGAGTATATCTGTTAACAGGGGCTGAAACCATACCTCTTGTCATCAATCATAATGATTCTATGCTGGTCCTCTGTACAACGCAGCCCAGCTAATCCTCTGCTTGCATTTCATGAGAGCTTTCAGATGATCAATGGAATGCTTAAATTGCATCATCCACAAATATACAGTCTTCATAACTAAAATATCTTTTACAGAATTGGGTAATTGAGAAAACAAAATGTGATACAAAACTATGAGAGAATCGCATACCGAGTTTCTTGAATTGGCAAATGAGAACATGAAAAAATTGCCATCACATTATCACTACTTTCTTTAGAGATCGCACTAATTTGAGCTGAGCTTTACAAAACAAAATACACAAAACAAATAAAGCATTACAGAAAGGCGAAGTCTCGTTTTGCAAATACAATAAAGAATAACAATACAAAACACAAAGTACAAGAATTTCTCCCTACTAGGGTTTTAAATATGCAAAGCCAAAGTTCCAAGGCAAAACTGAGGGATAAAAAGATTACCTGTGCTAAAAACATTTGCAGAAACAGAGCATATCTGTTAACAGGGGTTGAAAACATATCTGTTGCTTCCAATTGTAATTGAAAACATTTGCAGAAATCGAGCATATCGATACTCTTTCTAAACTACTTACACATCACACTTCCTATACTCTTTCATAAGATTAATGCAATGCATCATCCTTAAATCTATATACTCACAAATATAGGCATTTTTTTTGGTTCCCTTCTGTTGAACGGGCCTATTATTCAAATTTTGGACCGGCCTTTGATAGGGAGATTCGAATATTGGAAGAATTATAAAACAAAACAAAATAATTCAACGTAAGGAAATATGAATATCTAACGGGTATAATATATATTTTATTAGTCTATGATCCTCACGAGCTTTTTAGAAGTTGTGTTAATTATTAGTCCCCGCCTTTTAAAAGGCAGAGACTATTGTTTTCAGATGAATTAAAACAATTAATTCTCCTTCAATATTTTCCAGATGAAAGGCAGAAAAAACATATATTCTATAGTGCATAGTGGTTATTAGTGTCTAATTTGTCAGTTTACAATTTCCTTATTTTCCTATTGGTCCATTTTTTTTCTCCAGCGGTTTTATTCGTTTTTCTTTTTCTTAAATAGCCAAAAAAGAAAAGCCTAGGCGAGTACATGAGGAAACGCAGCTGTCATATTTATTGTGATCATCATGTGCGAGGAGGAGGTAGCTGGCATATGGGACGATGAAATCTTCCATAGGGTTATTCTCAGTACACTTATTGAATGGCACATTAAAACCATTTTCATGGGTTGATGCAGGGTTAAAGGCAAGATGCAGGTGACTGGATGTTGTTTGTGTTTGTAGTTTGTGGAGGAAATCGTGCAGCTTTCCAAGGCATTTGCATTGTTCATTACTGTTGAGGATTTGGAGAATCAGCCAAGGTTAACGCAGCGATACGAGCTTTGCCAAATTTTCAACGACATCTGCCTGCTCATTGAAGCCTTCAAAACTGTGAGGGATTGGAGTCCTTATCCTGTGTCTCACGTGGTTGGCCATTTCAACGGCTGATTCGACATTCTTTTCATGAAGGTGGATGTTAAGATTTGAAAAGATG
The DNA here is from genome assembly GCA_028749045.1 of Cupressus sempervirens. NCBI lineage: Eukaryota > Viridiplantae > Streptophyta > Pinopsida > Cupressales > Cupressaceae > Cupressus > Cupressus sempervirens. The sequence goes on along the minus strand of CM053786.1, from coordinate 345,771,648 downwards.
AGCTATGGATTGGTTACAGTAATGATTTTTTTTTTTTATTGTCGCGCTTTGTATTGCATGAATAAATTTATTGTTTCAAGTAACTTTGTTGTTCAACTACACATAGTGTGGGTCTGTTTCATAAATATGACAATGGCTTTGTATTGCATGAATACATTTATTATTTCAAGTAAATTTGTTATGCGATTCTGCATATTGTGGGTATGTTTGTAAATATGACAGTGGCTTGCAGCTGTTTGGCACAAAGGGTTTACTTTGGCATACATTTAGAATCCCCTTTTAAGCTTCTACAATGAGGGCTTTTATAAGCCAAATTATCTTCATTTTGGCACTGACCCAAATGAATGCTTTTGTCGTTGCTTTTGTATTGCAGTGTATTCATGTTAATTCATAATGCACAAACTCTTTATTGCTTGAAATCGTTACTAGTTTTGTAAATACAAGCTAGGGTGCCATGGCACTGTAAGGCAGAGAATGCAATAATATGCTACGTATATATTTTTGTTCCAACTCTTTATTTAAAGTATTACAAGTTAAAGCAATTAAATATTTTCCTAGGTGTTGGTTCTATATTATTCATTGAAATGCTTTCTTTCACCTTGGGACTAAAATAACAGGGTTGATTATTTATCATAGTTATAAAATATCTTAGGCACATCTGCACTGTTTTCCTCCTAACTGTTTTGTTAAAAGAGGAATATGTAAATTAATGATGCATACACCATTGTCTTTAGTAGCACAACTTGCGGAAATCCAAATTGTTTAGTCAAAAACATCAAACCCAAAGAATGCATGTCAGTACTTTTTGGCATTTCTCTTTATTTTATGGCGGCCAATGCAATTGTGCTAATTGAAAAAATAAATTGATTTACCTATTTGAAATTTTCCAACTACCTTTAAAGTTCTCTTTATCATTTGTTTAGAAATATTTCTTTTATAATGTTTTTTTGTTCATTACATTGGGCAGAGGGGCTTGGCCAGGTGTCCATTTGTGACATCCTCCGACAATCCTGAGGATGACCAGTCATCCCCTCCAGAGTGCATCATCATCCCTAAGTTTTAGGGGCATATCCAACATTTTAGAAAAATCTAGGGATGGTTTGGGAACATCCCAGATGCAACCTCCTTTCCCCATAACATCCCAAAAATAGGGACATTTCCCACGTAACACTGAGTTTTTGATGTTTGGAAGTAGAAGGGGACTCCTTTATGGTGATAGTAAATTATGTAATAACCTTCTTTATAAGTGGATGTTAAAAAATGTTCTTGATAAAACCCATCTTATGTTTTTCATTTTGACATGAATTTGTTTTGTCGTGTTTTGGAAGAAAACAATAAAGTTGTCATTTATCTCAGAAATTCAAGGGTTAACCTAAATTTAATCTCCCATGTAAATTTTCAACATCTTGGAAGGAATATTTGGTAATAACCAGTCAAGTTTAATTTTTAATTTCCATCCAAAGATATATACACTGGAAATTATACTTTTTTTCAATTTTAAAGTTAGCAATCAGATATGTTGATTTCCATTTGACCTTCTCTTCACCTGCCCTCTAACCAATTACTTCTTATAAAATTGAACTTTAAGTTTATATTTTATTTCTTGACATTTTAAGTTTATATTATTATTGTAATAATGCTACAATCTACCTACAGGGATAAGAAGTTGGTGCTTTGAAGGATTTCCTTCCTCAAATTAATCATTATCCCAAAGTTGGTGAACATGTTGGATTTCTTCATTTTTTCTTAACAGACATTCCCAATATGGTTATGAGTTTCAATCATAACTTTAGGAGTCTGACTCAGACTCAACTTGTTAGCCAAAATGTCTTAAATCGGACTTGCAACTTGGCACACACTTGGTAAATTAAGAAAAACTTGTAATCACTTAAAAAAAGAAGAAATTTATCAATATTACAAAATTTTACATCTTCCTCTTCCTTGTTGTAGTGAAAACTTGAGGATAGGTTCTAATAATCACATTTGAGTCTTTGATACTGATAGTACAATACTCCACCCCTGATGAAAGTTTTGAAGTTTCTTGTTGATGTTTGTCATGTTTAGCAATCAATGCCATAGAACAAATAGTTACTCCATTCTCAGCAAACTTTAGTTTGAATATAGAGATTCTATTGGAGAATGTCACATGTAGAATGTTACTTCAACATATTAAGGAGGAGAATAGATTAACATATTACCTAGTTCAAATACATGGCAATTAATACTCAATTTACTGCCATCATGTGTGTAGATGGACAACAATATGGGTAGTGTTTATTAAGTTTAAAAGGCCACATTAAGAGACTATGAAGAAACTCCTACAATAGAAGGAGAAAAATTGAAATAAAGATTTATAATCACAAAATTCACTAAGTTAGATGTTAACCATATTTTACTCAAGTGACTACATTTTTTATACATTAGCTGACATTTTAGACAACAATTGTAATTAAAAATTGTTTAGTGTCTAATTAGACATTGGTTACCTTAAAAATTCTAAGTGGTGTGCTTGCCTAGGACTAAGATACCAGTGCATCTTAAAATTATCAGGTGCAGATGCTTGTGCTTTTGGGTGCTACAATGGTGCACCCAGGACATACTGAAAATTTAGTAATTGTTCAAAGTTCAAACCTCTGTGAGCATTGCAATCACTTGTGTGCAACAGGCTGGTTCATTTGGATGATTTTATCAATTAACATGGATAGTATTGAGATCTGTTTTATGTATTGCATTTGTGGAAAATCATACACTTACATTATATTTTCATTTTACTTCCATATTTTCTTGTTTAAAGCTACAATTACTGGAACTGTTGTTAAAATTTTACAGATTTAATTGCTTGGTTAGATATTCAAACGTTACAGAATTTGTTCGGCATATGTGAAACTTGCTAAATCCTTTTGTGTCATAGATATGAAGTTGATGTTTTCCCTCTTGTTTTAGTTTTAGTGTTCATAATTGGATGTGCCCGAACCACTACTGTTGCTTACGAAATGTCATTTAGTCCTAAGTTCTATTTCTCCAAGTCTATTTTAGTATAATATATTATTCCCTCAAATTGATATTCTTGGATCCTCCTTAGATGAAACCTCCTCTCCTTTATATCTTCCGATGTGAGGTTGAAGTCACATGTCTTCATCATATCTGCCCCTTGGCAAGCGTTACAACCTTTAACAATTATTACTCTTTTCTTCTTTTAGATTTAAATTTTATTAATTATTATTTATTATTAAATCCTTTTTTTTTCAAAGAAGCATTATGGTTTCATTGTTTGTAGGGAGTAAAGAAAACCATTTTTTGTTAATTGTGAAACTCAACCCACATTGCTCATGTGTCCAAAGTGTGATAATAGAAGGGTTAGAGATAGCTGGTTTTCTAAATTATTGGCTACTTTAGGGGCATACTATATGAGTTGGATTCAACTATTATCCATTTCAGTGTTTCTTCTCATAATTGATTATAATACCTAATCAGGTATGCCCCTAGAATTACCCTACCTAGGGGCATACTATATGAGTTGGATTAAGTTATTATCCATTTCAGTGTTTCTTATCGTAATTGATTATAAAACCTAATCAGGTATGCCCAAAAATTCCTAATTTATCATATTGCTTTGTAGAAACTTCTCTACTTGATAAGTGTAAGGTCTTATTGGTTAAGTATATTTGCCTGTATATAATTAATTCAAATTGATCTCCTCCCCTTGTTGTAATTGGTTATGAACAAAATGCCAACTTGTAATTACTAATTCATACTATTCTCACGGCTTACAATTTTAATGGAAACTGATTAATTTACCATTTAAACATTAAAGTTTAGGAAACCATCCTCTTACAGCATGTCGGTTGGCTCGGCGCTCAAATTATATTAATGTTTGTAATTTGTTAAACTTCTGTCATCGATGAAAATGGTTTCTAGTGAAAGGAAACTATGTTCCTTTGAATTTTTTGTCATTAATTATACTTGGATAAGAATCAAATGCATATAAATTAAGATGCATACTAAAATAAGACTGGTGAAAATACACCATGACAATAAACAAAACAAAACTTCCTTACTACAGAAATAAGAATTGTGGATGTTCGAGCATATGTTTAAATGTTTATCAGTTGTAAATCTTATATATTTTATTCTTCCAATTCTAAATCAGATTACAAGCATCTTTAGCAAAAAACAAGTTCTAGCAGCCTCAACATTTCTATTGGAGGTAGAATGTCTTCTTTCTAGTCACTAGCTCATCAACATTTCAAATGTATAGCATTGTTAAGGCATTAGATACACTTTTCCATGTCAAACATAGAAGTAGAGTAGCATAAAATGTCACCATCAAGCTCCTTTATATTGCTGTTATGTTTATGAATTCAAGGTCATATATTGTGAGGATTAGGACTTGTCAAATGTTGATAAAGTTTTATGTCTTCCTGTTGTCATTCAATTATTAGGCTATTTCAATGCTTACTTTCTCTTCTCAGTTACTACTTGCACCCACAATTTAGTCTATGCTCTGCATGTGCATTTTATTCTGTTGGAAAATCTTAAACAAGTAGTCTTTGTAGAAAAACAATAATCATTGCACTACATTGGTTACAGTTGGGGCAAAGTTAAACTAGCATAGAGACGTATTTCTTATTCATTTCTTACTTCATATGACAAGGCATATATCTATAAGTAGGAGACTATAATACCTACTTGTTTATTTTTTACAATATTTTATCTATTGTGTGTTACTATATCTGATACTCTTGTGTAATATAAAATTCTTAGGTTCTACTCTGACTTCATACTAATCATTCCAACCTTGCTTGTGATCTCAACTTGACATCTAGAAAGGTAAATTCATTGTGATTTCTTTTTCTTATCCATGGATATGTATTAAGTTTTCATGTGTAATATGTTTACATATCTTCATTTCTTATGTAGATTAATGAATTCCTTTGATTTATACTTTTACGAATTAAATAGAGTAGATGCTCAATACAATTTATTTTGTTACTAACTTCTACATATAAAACAATAAATAGGAAGGAGTCTTGATCCAATCCCAATGTTTGATCTTTGTACTGTAAACTAATCCTGTAGAAAAAGTTCCATAGACTAATAATTATATATGGATCTAAGACTTCAATTTCCTTTCTAAAATGGTTGTTGTCAATTGTAGAAGACTAGTGAATGTCTTTGATAGATACCTTTACAAATTGAATAGAGTAGATGCTTAATACATTTTAGTTTGTCTCTAAATTCTACATATAAAACAAGGAATAAGAGGGAGTTTTAATCCAATCCTAATGTGTGCTTTTTGTAGTCAAGACTAATCTTCTAGAAATCATTTCATAGAGTGATTCTTATATATGGATCTAAGACTTAAATTTCCTTACTAAAATGGCTAGTGTCAATTTTAAAAACAAAATTATGTGCTAAGAATCTAATTCATCTATTATTTATCTAGTAGAACAGTATTAATTTTAATAGTCTATTCTAGTTACTGAATACTATATTTATTAACTAGACCTAGGATGAACTTGTCATTTACGCTGCAATGGCCACCACCTTACCCTCAATTTGAATGTTTATTCCAAGGTAAATATGAAGATGATAGAATATAAAGATAGCTAAAGAATCTTTTCATGTATTCCTCTTCATTTGTTACCATCAAGCACATTCCTATAGGTTGAATCAAAATCCTTCAATTTGTATGCTTCTAAGATCATATTTCACCTCTCTAAGTCATGCTTAAACGATGTGTCATGCACTATGTCTAATCCTAGCATTTGATGAGACCAATTGTAACCAATAAATATACACTTAAGATAATATTCTATAGCCTGCTCTATATTTGTACTTTCTCCTTTGCTAGATTCAAAAAAAACTTGACCACACAATTACTACTCTCAATGTTAGACATAAAGTCTTCTCTTCCCAGAGTTGAGCCCTCATTACAATATCTGAACAACCCTCTCTATAATTTCTAAACACCTATTCAATGTTTCTCTTCCTACTGCATTCCAATTCTATATCAAGAAACAATCTTTGTAGAGCTTTTAGAATAGGCCCTGTTCATTCTACGTCATCAAACGTTAGAGTTACATATTCTCAATAGTAGTATCTATAATTTGTAACTGCCTATTCAATGTTTCCCTCTCCACTAAATTTAAATTTCTTGTTACAAATCATTATTTCTTGCACTTCTAGAATATGCCCTCTTCATTCTACTTTGTTAGAAGTTCTTGCTCTTATGTTTTCCAAATAAGAGCCCACTTCTATGGTCAAGTAGTTTCACCACAAAGTTGTTCTTCAACTTCATCCATATGAATACGGTATGCATAGCATTTTCTTACATACTTCCTTTCCCTACTATATCTAGATTTATATCTAGTTTCCTTCTCTCACGTTATATGACTATGCACATAGCTATTTTTTCCCCTCCATCTAGCTAGTCTTTTAGCTTGAAGCTGTCTTGTCTAACTAGCCGATGACAAAATTTATGACCAATAAATATACATATAGCATCACCTCATATGGCCTTCTATTTTCCTCTAGCTTTCCATTTCCTTCCTTCTAAAATCTTTCATTCCTTTTGTAATCTTTACCCACTTCTTCTCCATGGGCTGATAACGATCTTAGGTTGTCAAAAGCCTTTGCAACTCCATGGCTTTGGATGACCCTCTTTTTATCTAAGGTTTTCATAATATATGAACTTTGACATGTCCTATGTAAATATGCTTGACCTTAAAAGAAGCTGCAATTTTGAATATAAGATAGGCTTCCATAAAACCTATTTAAAGAGTGGTTACTAGAGATGTTAAGATCATAGCTTTCTTTCCTTACATCATGATATGAATACTATTTTGATATTATGTTATCAGTGTTGATATATCTAGGCACAAAGAGGTTAATAACTTTAATAATGTCACATGGTTGTATTCCTTATGAAATCTTTTATTCCTTCTATAATCTTTACCCGCTTCTTGGCCATGGACTAATAAAGATCCTAGGTTCTGAAAAGCTTTAGCAACTATTTGTCTATGCTTAACCCTCTTTCTATCTCAGGTTTGCAAAATATGTCAACTTGAACATGTCCGATGCAAATATAGTTGAACTTAAAAGAAGTTGCATATTCGATCATAACATAGACTTGCAATAAACCTATTAGAAGAGTAGTTACTAAAGATGTCAAGATCATAATTTGGTTTCCTTAGAGGAGGATATGTATACTATTTAACTATTATGCTATGCTTGTTCATATATTTGGGCACAATGATGTTAATAAATTTAATTGTGTCAAATAGTTTTATCCCTTGATTATTTACCATATGCTCCTTTGTATTCTAGTTCCTAAGATTTACAGTATATGTTAGTGCTAGGAACAATATACAATGTGTTAGTGTCTCATGCCAGTTTAAATTATCATTTGCATTCTAGTTAACAAGAATCAATCTATAGGAATCTTTGAAAAACTATAATTAAGGTTACAGTGTGTAAAAGTAACTAGAATTATGACTCATTCTATCCTCCCATATCAAAATAGTACATCTATAAGATACATATCATACATATTATAGAATTCATTAGACTTAGCTTTTGTAAATGCATGAATGTCAAAGAATTCCATCTTCTCGAGTTTTCCTTCTTCACACATGATTGTGGACTAGCATGTCTTTTCTTGAATGGATCGTAATCTTTCCCATAGCATAGCTCTGTGTGAATATTTCTGCTAGAAAACTATGCATGTTGTCTTTGCACTTGTAGAGTTGACAACATGTTTTCCTTGCTATTTGTAAGTAGCTAGTGTAAGAAGCTTGTCATAGCTCATCCTTATCTTCAACATGCACTTGCTTTATCTTTCCTTCATTCATCAAATGGTTAACACAAATTTAGCTAGATCAACTACATCAGGCCAGGTATTAGCAAGTCCACTGATACTAGAGAAATACAAATCAAGCACCCAATCGCAAGATATATCAATTGACGATGCTCTTGACAACATACATTTCTTTTGAATTAGTTAATTTAACTACATCATTGGTGATTATTTATTTGATACAATACAAGTATTGCTTCATTGTCAATATACATGTGCTGAACTTCCTAATGGACTTGTCGATTATTTCCTACAATTGCTCCACCATGGTTCTGTTATAGCGTCAACCTCCTTTTTGCATGAGCTCCATCCTTCATTTCTCTATGAGTTGCATAAAGTTATCGACCATACCACATACTTGCGAAGAATATGCCTTTTCGCATTTGAAACCAACTCTCTAGGTGAATCAAGCCTCTGGGGCAACACATTCTATATCCATTGGTTGTCTCTTTGGCTTGACATCCCCATATGTATTTTGTCATTGACATGCAAAAAAATATACCTCCATTTGAACAAAGATGAACCTCATTCTACAATATCAATTATTTTCCATGATATCACTCCATTGGCTAGGCACTATGAATCTATCTTTTCAAGACTAAGTACATACAACACAATGCCAAGTATGGAACAACAAATGCCAACTTTATCATCACCCATACCAAATATTGGAGACATAACCGAAGAAGAGTTAGCTTCAATTGGTTTGAAAAAATTTCTTGATTTTACTTCTCCATATGGTGAAAGCATGTTTGCAGCTATAGCCTTCTTGATTGACAACTAGTTCGATGCACTTGCATTGTGATTGTTCATGGCCCAGTCATTGGCCAATGCATTGAAAATTAAGAACAAATATGCATTGTGTTGTTTCCATATGGACAACAAATCTTCCATCTCGGGTAACAAATTATTATTCCAAGCACACACACTAGTTCGAAATGTAGGACTAGAATATGGAAAAAGCAACTTGGAAGGCTGTACAATGTGCTTGCTAAGGGTTTCACACAGATTCAACATTGCAATCAACATATGGCAACCAAATCCATTGTCTAAAGTGCACGACTACTGCAACTGTATTGAACCAAGAACATCTATTGAATAGATCTATTTGAAGGATATGATAGGCAATTGCTATTATGCACCACTCAAATGGAAGGACCAACTTTTGAATCAGCCCAAATCAACTAAAAATATTCTTGTCCAAGGTGGTAAAATTGCATCTCAAACAAGGAAACAAAAATTGTCCTATGTGAACACATTAGGCGCTCCTGCTTGTACACCTATACTTGGCACCAACATCAAGATTCATTGTTCAATTAGACATTTTAAAGTGACAATTTGCAATAGAAATCAACCACCAACAAACATGAATAGCAACCAATCAATTGCCCCCAACATGGTCATCAAACAAGAAGGGGTAACAACAACAGTTAGGGAAAAATATGTTTTCTGTAGGCCACGTAGAAGACATCTAGCTACATGCTCCCTAAAATGTCCCTTTTCTGATTTTATATGATATTTCAAGCCTCTAATTAGATCTTTAAGATCAAACAACCAATCTTTCAAAGATCCACCAATTTCTCAATAAACCCCAAATTGGGTGTGCCGGAAATTGTGCCAAAAACTTCATAGCTTCACATATTATTAGTAAATCTGAAAGTGGAATTTTTTATAGAAATTTCAGCAGAATAATAGCCTACAAAATGAAATTTTCATATCTATATAACATTTACACAACAGCTCCCACATGAAGAATAAAAACAATGCTCATCGGGCTCCCAAAAACAACATAGAATAGCTAGGAAACACCACAAAAACACTAATAATCTATCACAGAAGTATAATCATGATCAAATACATATATTCAGCTCTATTTTAACATCTAAAAGTCTGAAATACAGCAGAAACCCAAACTGATATGAAATACTCAACCGGAAACACCAAACTCTTACAAAAACACACCCCAAAAACCACAAATTTGCACTATTCATCACAAAGGAAAACTCTGCATGAGCATGCACATGGAATGGCTTCAAAATCCTATCCTTAGCCTTCCTGGAAACCTACAAACTTCCATTCTTGGGTCTCCTTCTCCACAGGTTTGGCAGCCTCTGAAAAATAACAAAGAAATGAGCAAAAATCAAGTTCTAGAATCAGCCCAAAATGCCTCCAAACCCTTTAAAAGAGGGCATAACCCTAACTCACATCTAAGATGGGTTAATAAAACATATTTTAATAATAATATTCATTTATTAGTCCATTAGCTTCCAAATATTATCCCCTTTTTCCAAAACTTCACCTTTTTGGGCCTACCTGCCTTAGCAAAGATTATTATTTTTAATTATTTGAAAAGGGGACATGACAAGTCCTCCCCTTCCAAATATTGCTTGTCCTCAAGCAATGGCTAAATAATAAACCAATCAATCCACCTGGATCCCAAATGTAGTCATGAACTATACTATTGTCAATTAACACATGCTCCTACAATATCCTTTGCAATATAACCAAGAGGAATCTATAATCAAACTAACAATTACAACTCAACCAAACTCCAAAGTCACAACTTTCATAGTCAAAAACCCACGAGACACAAACTCTTAGAACATAAAAAGCCAAGTAAAGTGGACAAATCAAACTACCAACATAGTAAATACCATCAACGCATCCCACTGGCCTATATAGAATGTACAATCCAACTCTGCAACAATGATGAATGCTCCCGAATGAAACTATATCAAGTATGGAGAATCCACACACTGTACAACTCCTGCAGTCAACACAACTCTGTAGATCACTAACCACTATCTCATAACCATAACTCCCATGCACCCCTAATGGTGAAAAGCCATCACAAGATAAATAGTAAGAAATGGAACCCAAACCAAATTTTCCTTCCATCAACTCCTCAACACAAGGATCAAATGCTAACTGCTTTACATACCCTGTAATATAATGTTGATAAAGAAAACCAACCTCAGTCAACAACTCACCATGAACAAGTGATAAAACCCACTGTGACTGATCACCAGCTAAGTCAGGAGATGTCATAGCCAAAGGAGTAGAATCAATAACAACACCCGCTAAAGCATCACTCCAAAACTCCTGCTCTAAGTCATGTATTATCAAGTTGTAAACTGTAGAACCTATCACCGTGTCATGCCCATCATGACTCTCATCCTGAGGCATCAAACTATCCCATAACTGATGATAAGCACTAGGAACCAAAGTACATCTTTGTATCATCATCTCATCAACATGGTCATCAAAGGTAAATTGATGAGTATACCTCACAATGTAATGCTGATAGAATGCGCCAATCTTAGTCAATGGCTCAGACAGCAATCCAGATGTACCTAACTGCAATTGATCACTAACCAAGTTGGAACTGACTACTACCTCTGAAGACATCACCAAGGGAGTAGTATTACTAGCAGGAACCATGTCAACTGACAGCTCATCAACATCACACATGGTCTTTGATACAACATCTCTAGTCTCTGTGCCATTAGTACTAGAGGTCACCACCATGTCAGGCATACCACAACAATCTACTGTAGCACCCAACTCAATTGAACCTAACTCTAGTGGGGATGAACCTGATATGCCAATGTTAGTATCAAGGATGGATGCATCTCCATCTCCACTATCTTTGACAATCTCGACCATGGACATCCTCGAATCACCAGACGCCATAGCTTATGACTATATAGAATCTAGTAAAGACTGTAGTTGCTCTAACTCCATGGTCACCTTAGCCAAATGAAACTGTGACTCCTTGAAAGCCAATTGTGTACTCTCAAGAATCTCAGAAGTCACCTCAAGCTATTGAGTAAGCTCACTCACCTCATCTTCCTTGGCCAACAATGCATCATATGCTGTACTGCCCCACTCCATAAGATAATCTATGTCAGCTACCAATTACATATAATCTTGTCTCAAAATCCGGATAGCCTCCCATAAAGAGTGGAACTCTGTCAAGAAAAGATAACTGCCTCCATGCTCATCACTAGTAGGAGAACCCCATCCATAAACTGCTAACAATTGATGAGCAGCATTGAAATGTTGGCAAGCAATAGCAATGTCTCGCTCACTAACTCTCAACTGACTAGACACATGATGGCACTGGCTAGACTGTATCCTACAAACCTCCTCTGATGCACTGTCTAAAGGAGCATCCTCAAGGTTATTGGTATCTAGAGTATTACCATCCATATCATGCAAATCAACTCCAAAGCTCATATCAACATATGGAATATCAAAAACTGTAGCACTGTTATCCAACTCCTCTGTACCAAAAGAAACCACTAAGGAAACTAAGTCTTCAAAACTGCCCACTACATCCTCCTCGATGTCATCAATGCCAATATGATCTTGAGACTCATCTGTACACACTGCCAAATATGAAAGATCATCAACACGTTCCAGCAAAAATGGTCGACTGGATATATGAAAAAAGCTCAACATCGATGTATAAAAACTAATACCAACATCGGGTAAGCTCCTGGCACAAGAAAAGACAACACCATGCAATTTGCTAATCAAATCCATGATAGTACCCAAAAAATCATTGCTATCAAAAAGTGTTAAAGATTTCCAGTCAACTAAATCCCAAATGCCAATATAACAATCTTGAGTCCATATCCATAAACTATAATCAGCTGGTAACTCAAGCAAACTCCTCACCTGAGTAATATGACCAATACCAACTAATTCCACATACCTATTTGACATTGTCCCTATATCCTGGATGTGAATGCAAGATGAACTCACAACATTATCAATGTCCACATATGATCTACAATTCGCAGAAAGCTAAGTATTAGGAGTGCAAGATGAAACTAAACTCAATTCCACGCCATGCTTATCCCCATGTCTCTCCCTATCTTGTAATGCCAATGGAGTATTCACCAAAGAAACTCGAGTGTCCTCAAGCTCGTGAGAAAGCCTATCAACTTCCTCCTCCTTCCTCCTCAAGGCATCTGAATAGTCTTTGAAAAGGCTAAGAAGATGGTCACGATCTAATAGAAGATGTAAATAACTCAACTTCATCGTTCCCATTCCTTCCCTAATCGCTTGTAAGTCAACATAAGAAGACTTTGCTTGAACTCCCTTATGTCTACCCTGTAACTAAATCATTCGAATGTGATCCTCTATCATATCCCACATCCTATAATGATGAGATAATGAAGTCACAACACTATCTTTGTTCACCTTCAGCTGGTTGAACAAATCATGTGAAGTGCTACCTGCCTCAACCTCATGTGATGAAGCATCTAACTGTGCCTGGTACTCTTTCTCATCAAAGTCATGAATGCTCAATTTCTACTCATCTCTACCAGGTATCTTACCATCATGCACAAAAAAATCCTCATAATCATCATCTAAACCCACTACCTCCTGTGGCAGAGTAGAATCTGAGACCTCTGCCTGGCTATAAGCTAGTTTCTCAAACTCCTCATGCAAGTTCTTGGTAATTGTGTCATCTGCCCTGTGAGAAAATCTGCCAAATAGAAATCCAATCAACTTATCCACCTTAGCTGGGTCAAAAAACATGTCATTCATCATACGATGGTGCTCAACCAACTATTCAAACATGTCATGGCTTATTTTCCTAAGTTTATCTCGAATGTCTAAATAACCATCCTTTCTACTGTTCTGACTTTGGATATTATTTGTCCAAGATCGTGTCCTCTGAGACTCTGTACTATACCTATCCATTCTAGATAAATTAGAGTGTAACCCCAATAGGTTATAACTTCTTCAAACACCAAGAACTAACATGCAATTGATTAGAAGTAGCATGCAATCATAGATTTTGACATGCAGCTGATTAGAAGCAAAATGCAACCACCAAATTCACCAAGAACTAACATGCAAATGATTAGAAGTAGCATGCAACCATAGATTTTGACGTGTAGCTGATTAGAAGCAACATGCAACCACAAAATTCACCAAGAACTAACATGCAAATGACTAGAAGTAGCATGCAACCATAAATTTTGACATGCAAGATTTGGGTAGTTGTCAAAACTGACATGCAAACTTCTACAAACCCTCAGGCTGACAAGATCATAGCTCTGATACCACTATAATTTCCTTTTCTGATTTTATATAATATTTCAAGCCTCTAATCAGATCTTTAAGATCAAACAACCAATCTTTCAAAGATCCACCAATTTCTCAATAAACCCCAAATCGGGTATGCCAAAAATTGTGCCAAAAACTTCACAGCTTCACATATTATTAGTAAATCTAAAAGTGGACATTTTTATAGAAATTTAGGCAGCATAACAGCCTAAAAAATGAAATTTTTGGATCTGTATAATATTTACACAACAGCTCCCAAATGAAGGATAAAAACAAAGCTCAAAGGGCTCCCAAAAACAACATAGAATAGCTTAGAAACACCACAAATCTACACTGTTCAGCACAAAGACAAACTCTTCATGAGCATGCACATGGAATGGCTTCAAAATCCTATCCTTAGCCTTCCTAGAAACCTGCAAACTCCTGTTCTTGGGTCTCCTTCTCCACGGGTTTGACAGCCTCTGAAGAATAACAAAGAAATGAGCAAAAATCAAGTTATGGAATCAGCCCAAAATGCCTCCAAACCCCTTAAAAGAGGGCATAACCCTAACTCACGTCCAAGAGGGGTTAATAAAACATATTTTAATAATAATCTTCATTTATTAGTCCATTAGCTTCCAAAGATTATCCCCTTTTTCCAAAACTTCACCTTTTTGGGCCTGCCTGCCTTAGCAAAGATTATTATTTTTAATTATTTGAAAAGGGGACATGACACTCCTGTCAAAAAATTTTACCAAAAAAAACACAACAAAAATTGATTCCTCAATATCTACATGAAATCAATGATACGCCAACTAAAGCATGCATAATATGTGAAATGTACTGCTTCAACAAAGACACCCACAAAGTCACCGATGCATTTGTTAATGCTTTCTCTATGCTCACTCTTCAATCGACCACAAAGATAATTGAAAAAAATGATCTTGTTTGGAGACGTTGTCTACATGCCATTCTAAATGGAAATATCCTTGATTATGCTACTCCATGGAACATAAGACAAAATAAACCAAACCATGTAATACAAACCTTAACTAGTCTAGAAGAAAGACTTGTCTCCTTGCATATTGCTTTTTCCCAGATCAGACAATTGGGATACAAAAGAGCACAGTACGGCTTGAACGGTACAATAATCAATGTTCCTATCAATTTTGTTAAGGTGCAACATGCATTGCCTAGAGACATTGATGAGACAAACACTATTGCAGTTAGACTTAAGCACAAATTACAATATGAAAATGCATATCCACAAGGAAATGTAAGACCTACTCATGTCATGAATGCATTAACAATCTTGTCAAAATCACCATTATATACCTAGGAAAAAATCTCTATCAATAGAGATTGGCAACTTCTATTTGCAAATAAGAAGATGCAACAACAAACAGATACCATCATAGATGCTGAAATAGATGCCCATGATAATATCCCTAAAGATGAAGATGAACCTGAACCTAAATCACTTATACATTAGTTTATTGAATCACATGCAATCAATGATCTTGGTTCAACTATAGTTGAAATTGCACTGACAAAAGGCTTCAAACCTTTAGGCATTTTCCAAGATACCTACTTAGAAGAAATGAACTTCCCAACATTATTTTTTGGATTCCCACGAGAAGAAGAAATAACCAAAAAATTCACCTACCAAAAGATTGCTAAGTGGGAGCTTATGCATAAAAGACGATGACTTCTCAACACATATAACAAACATTTTCTTCAAAGCGATCAAAATAATAATCCAACAAATATCATTAGTAGCATGGGTTTGTATAAGAAAGGCTGAATTAAAAGGTAAGAAGCTATATGCAAGGGATGTTCAAAACCCTAAGAACTTAGAAATTTTTTTGAGATCTCCAATAGGCTTCAAATCACTCAAAAGTATTCATCCATCTCCTAACTATTTACACAATACAAGGAAAAATATTTTTGCTATGATCCAACAACATGGTCCTCCAACCTTTTTCATTACATTAACAAGTATTGAACACTTCTAGTAGCCACTATGCAATGCATTCCAGCATCTCCCTAACACACAATAATGAAGCTAAAATGAGTCTATAGAGGATAAAGACTTGGACTTTGAAATATGAAAAAACCCAGTAATTTGTAGTAGCTATTTCAATCACAGGGTTAATGCATTCTAAAAAATGATGCTAATAAATAATTCGTTATTCAGAAAAGTATCTAATTTTTTGTTTGTGATTGAATTCTAGAACCAAGGCAATGAACATTTCCACTTCATGTTATGGATCAAAGATGCGCCTGTCTTTGAACACTGCAACAACACTAACATAGAGGACTTCATTGACAAGTACATTTCATGTGACTCTACATTATTAGATCCACATCTTGTCAAGATGCAAAATCACCACCACACAAAAACATGCAAAAAATATAGAGCATCTAACTGTAGATTTAGCTTTCCCTTTCCTCAAATGAGACAGAAAACAATATTGGATCCATTGTTGAACACTAATCCTACACTTATAGATAGATCAAAACTTTTCTTCAAATAATTAGAAACCAAACATTACAGAAAGAAAATTACATTTGACAATTTCCTTGATGAATTCCAACTTGAAGAAGCCAATTACATTCTCATCTTGCAAGCATCATTTTCTTGAAACACTATCTTCCTCAAAAGGCATCCAACTGACACATGGATAAATTCATTTGCAAAGAAGTACATGCACTATGGTATGCAAATATAGACACACAATCTATCCTTAATGCATATGTTGTTACATCATATTGTTGCTCATACATGAAAAAGCAAGATAAATATTGTCACGAGCATTTAACCAAATACAAAAACAATGCACCTATGCGTACAATGAGAAGGCACACTTCATATGAAAATTAGGAAATGCATTACTAAATTACCAACAAATTTCTAGCCATCAAGCAGTCCATATTGCATTGTCCTTACCATTACAAAGGAGCTTGAGAAGTACCATGTTCATCAACACCTCTCCACTGGAAATGAGAATTGTTATGTTTAAAAGTCCCAAGCTATGAGCAACAGAGAAGGATGACTCCAAAAATATCATGTGCCCATCTACAATAGACAAGTACATAGAATGACCAAACCTTCTTAAACAAATATCTCTTGCAGAATATATAGCTTTTTACCCAAACAACCCATCAAAGTCTAATAAAAGAACAAGACCATGCATCATATGCTATGTACGATATAATCCACATAGTGATTATGCAAATTTTTGTCAAGAAAAACTCATGTTTTATGTCCCTTTCAGAACTAGTGAAACCTTGCTACTGACCAAGCACACATCATGGGCTTCAACATTTGACACACAGAAAGCACAAATCACTAGGAGTGAAAAAATATTCACTTCACCAATAGACAACAAATGCGGTGACATTGATGAAGCTACAACAGAAGCTACTGAAAACAATAACCTTGCTCAAGACTTTGACATTGACCATGCATAGACAAACAACAATACTGAAATCAAGAAATATGACATTATGTCTAACATGAAACATATAAAAGCCTCACAAAACATGCATGCCTGTAGATGCTTACTATTCTCAAAAATTCTCCACCCATTTGTTCTTCCCAATGAAGAATACTTCAGCTTGCGAAGACAACTGAACGAAGAGCAACAATTAATAGGGAAAGATGTTCTTATGAAAAAGAGATTGGTATTTGACAAACCACAATACTTGTTTTTAATAGGAGGTGTTGGAATTGATAAAACATTTACAGCTAAAGTACTCTTCCAAGAAATTATCCGGATCTACAATAAGGAGCTAGACAGTGACCCAAACAAGCCCAAAGGAATTATTGTTGCCTTCACAAGGAAAGCTACATTCAATGCAGGTAGCATAACTGCACATTCTATCTTTCACCTACCATGTATCTCTTCAAAGATGTTGCCATTGGACTTAAGCACTCTTAATAGCTTAAGCAAAAAATTAAATCAACTATATGTCTTGCTCATTGATGAGGTGTCATTGATTGGTTCATGAATGCTATATTATATTGGTAAAAGACTTTGCCAAATCAAACATACACCAACAAAACCATTTGGCAATGTGAGCATCATATTCTATGGTGACTTGTGTCAAGCACAACCCATATGCGATAATTGGATTTTTGAATAGCCAACAATAAATGGTGAACAAATGCCATACACATTTTGGGTGGATATTGTCTTATGCTTTGAATTGAACACTGTCGTAAGACAAACAAACAAACACTTTATATATGTACTTAATCATGCAAGAATTGGTCAATAGAACAATGCAAACCTTACCTACTTGAATATAACATGTTACAAGACAACTCCTCACAACCCTACATTCCTGTACTTGTTCCATAGAAACTCCATTATTTTTGAACATAATAGAGTGATGTTGGACCTATTGCCTAGTAAAATTTATATGCTTGAGGCTCTTGATGAAGTAGAGTCACGTGCTGACAATTTCCATCCCCAGGTTTAGAAATTGTCATTCCCTATTGTACTTTATATAAAGCTAGGCATTCTAGTCAAGCTAATAGGTACTAACCTTGAAATACAAGATGGACTAGTCAATGGTGCTGATGGAGTCTTTCAACTGCATACAAAAAATGATGAAGACATTCTATGGATTGAATTCAATGACACCACAATTGGCTTATCATGACGCAGGAAAATATAAAACTTATACACAAGTTCTATTTCACCTTCTTGGACCCCAATAATGAGAATAGCCAGGAAAATGAAAACTTCTACTAAATTTATCACACAAAAACAATTCCTTCTTCGATTGGCATTTGTAAGAACTATCCATAGGGCACAGGGTTTGACAATGGATGGACTCACTTTTGATCCTCAGAAAGTATACCAACACGGTCTAACCTACATAGCCCTTTCTCATGTATGAATAATTTAGACATTATATTTGATACATAAACTAGAGCTTCAAAATTTTAAAGTCTCACCAAAGGTCGACAAGGAAATGGAGCAACTTCAAAATAAAATAGAATGGAAAATTCAACATAGCCTCCCTCTTCTATCAATGCTCCATCTTATGATATGCTCACTAAATACTCATAGCCTTCCATTACATGTAGATGAAATCACTCATGACCATGACTTGGTAAAAGAAAATGTATTATGCCTTCAAGAAACAAGATATAAGACCGATGCATGTCTCCCAATGCTACACGAACTATACAATTTCTATTTTTCATTTGCTATTCATGGTATTATGACTTCTTGTATGAAAACAACTACAATACTTAGTATGAACTATTTCGCAACAAACTATTTAGAATCATTTACCATTGATATATTGCATATTGGCCATGCCATCCAAATTACTAATGCTTATATTAGACCAGGTGCACCTATCAATGACATATCGAACCTAATGCTTAATACATTTACCTATTTGCCACCAACGTCAAAAGCTATCATTATAGGAGACTTCAATATCGACATGCTATAACCTAGCAAAAAAAACATATGCTTGCAAAGCTCATGCAACAATACAACTTCTCTTTAATCATTGATAAAGCAACAACATTTGTAGGTACTTGACTAGATCACTTCTGGATCCGTAATATAAATCAAGACTCTACAAAATTAATTCTCATAGATACATATTGGTTAAATCATCTTGTAGTTTCTTTAGAATTCCATTTGTAAATTACAAAGCCCATGCTTACCCTCACACACCTAGTTACATTCTTTACTCATGCATTAGAAAATGAATATCTTAGACAACTTTCTTATTTCCTACACAAGGTTCCATCATACAATATCTTCACACTCCTTCTTCATGTCAAAAGTGTTATGTCACTGCTAATATTTGTTACCAATACAAATATTCAAGTTAGGCTCAGCCATGATAAAGATGAAGATGAGGCCAATGGTAGGGATCTACCTCCTATTTATAGTGGCCCAATCCTCATTCTGGAACCATATGAAGGCTACTATGTACTACTTTGGTTGCTTCCATACTCATAATGCTATTATTTGCAAATGATGGTAGTGTGGAAGCCTATTACACCATCAAACACCTTCAAGTAGAAATGGATCACCAAGATGAACTAACAAGAAGAGACATTAACCAGACAAAATAAAGTAAAAATATATGGCTTCCATAGGTGTTTTGAATCACTAGCTCAATGGCACAGAGAATGGAAGTGTTGGTCCACAACAAGGTTGGAGAACAAGCAACAATCAAACAACAACAAAGATGGAAAACCATGCCTTATGTTAAAGGTAAATGTTATGTATATTGTGAATTTTTAAAGAAAAATCTTTTCTCTCAAGACCCATTTTATTCTTTCCAAGCCCAAAAGTCTTTCATCAGTCATCAAATAATTATTCGTTATTATTATTGTATGGGTGGGAATAGCCAACATGACCCTACATCTTCGTGCCTTTCTCTTTGATTCACACATTAGCTATTAGTAGCTCATTTATTCGCACTACCTAACATCTCAAATTAGAAGCCATCCCTATAGACTTGAGAACTCATTTGCATTGTCATCTTTACTCAAATTCTAGTATCTTGATATATGTATTGCAAGGATTTCTAATTGTAGTGCATGTGTCATAGACTAGTGTTGTTAGAGTAGGAGTAAATTTAGTGTGGATTGAAGTCTTCTATTTACATAAAAGATAATTTGTTAATGATATAATCTACTAATATGACACAAGTTTAAGTAATTTTAATGCTATGTATACTCAAAAATTCCAGTTATTATTGAAGAGGAAATAATATTGGGAAACCAACATGAACATCAACAATAGAGTTTCTCTTGAAAAGTTTAGTTCACGAATAGATATTCAATGGATCCACCCAAAAGCAACACAGATGAAGCTGCCAATAGCAATGATATGAACGAGCTTCAAAAAAAGAATTCATCTTTCACCAGAAGGTATTGCACTAATATACGGAACACTAGATACCTTTCCATGCATCTACTTACTTTCTATGCATATTTAGTTTTTGTACTAAGTCTTCTTTTTACATTTTATAGACCTCTATTCATATCCTCACATGGACAGCAAAACCTTGTACTGGATCACAGTAGATCTCATGATATAGACCTGGGGAAAAGGTATAAATATTTGTCTTCTCTTCAAACTATATGCTTCATGACCATACTATTGAAGACTCTAGAATACTAAACTAATCTCTTTATTGACTGATCGTAGAAGAAAACAATGTATCCACCATTGTAGATATCTATGCAATACAAACTAGTACTATTTTTGAAGGTGATGTCCTTGTCACTTACAGCCCTGTGTATGTGTTAGTGAACAGTTTTTCTCATGAATGTTCATATATCAAAACAGAGAAAATAATGTAAACTAACAAATGAATTCCTATTCGAAGAACTTAGGAATTCTCTGCTTGAAATTTCTTCAATTGAAATAGGTGCAGCTACCTTTATTGCATTGAGAGTTTTAACCAAATAAACTCAATAGAAAACTTTACAAGAATGCAATTTGTTGGAGGTGTTGAAACAACTTATTTCATCTCATGAATATGAAACAAAATTTAATGCAAAAGAACCACTCGATTTTAATTATCAAAATGATCCACATAGCTGAATAATTAAATTATCGAGCAGGCAAATTTCATGAACTAATTTCCCACATAATTTCCAAATTCAAAGTTCACAATTTCAAAATCAATAATAGGTGCAGCTAAAAGCTTAAATAGTATCTATAGAAATACCAAAATAAGTACACAATAGTACCCACTTACAAAGCTTTCAACCTGAAATCAAACTATAAAGTTTCATGTGTCTGCTGAAGTTCTGAAATGTTGCTTCTAAACTGGAAATAAAACCATAAACAAAAGTAGTTCTGTCTATTGGTCTACTGGAGAAATTCGAACTCCCTTTAAACAATACTAATTATTACATTTATAGGCATGGGGCTGGACTTAAGCCAAAATTACCCCACTAGGAGTTAATTGTCTTTTGGAAATAACTAATAACTGAAAATGCAAGAAAACCAAATGGTAAAGAAACTACAACTAAACGGTTTTTGGTCAGGTTGCATTGTCGCCACCAACCACTCCTCTTGCCAACTTCCACATTTTGTAGGTAGCTGAAAAGGCAGAAATAATAGATTGATGTAGAAGACCAATGTAGGCGAGCCGTTGCTTCCAAATTTCCTTCATCTTCTTCAGTTCAGCAATCTTTTCCTCATGCATCTCCAAGTGCTTCAGATTGATAATCAACATAACTTTAGTGTGAGCCACGTTGGAGAAATCCTACTTGGCTGGTGTCCTCTTGTCCTGCCATTCTTGAAATTTCTTTTGGATTTATTTGATTATTTTGTCTGATTGGGCAATAGAGTCATCTTCTCTTTCCATGAACTATTTTACAAACCACTTAAGGTCATTCTAAATAATCTGATGTATAACCTTAAGTTCTTCTAATGCTTATTTGATTTTAGATACCCCCTATGCCAGTGCTTCATTTCGCCATTCAATGCAATCTTTTATGACGTACAGAGTTTTTTCATCAAGACTCGCTACAGGACATTTAGCTTGAAATTTCTCCAACCCAAATTCTTGCACATCTTCTAGTGATATTACCACTTTTGCCCAGTTATTCTTCTCTTTTTCATATCCATCATTACTTACTTCCACCTTTTTAGTAATGTTCGATATCTCCTTTGAGGCATGATCTAGATGTTCAATGTGTTTTATAGTGTTAAGCAGAACATCTTGTACCCGTTCACCTGCTACTTTGGCTACTGCTTTGCACTTGTGTAAATTCTCCAACGATTTCTGATTGGTTGCAGAGTATACGTCAACAATGGCCGACATCTGATGGATCAAATCTGCTTTAGGATGCAAGATAGCGTTAATGTACTGCGCCATGTTCTTTATTGTCTCCTTCATTTCTTTCTTGTCTTACCCATCTTTCCACACTCTCTTCGTGATCTTCTTAATGGATACCTCAAAGAATCTCATGTCAACTTCACAATTTCCTTTTCCCAAATCAACCTTTGTTCTTTGGAAATCTTGAGGCACTACAAAATCACGAGAACTCCCATTAGGTGGCGTAGCTATCTCTGCTACCCATCGACTTGAACTTTTGTCAAAATTGATTCTTTCTTCGGTCCTTTCTTTTTTTACTTTGGGTGCTTTACCAAGGCATTTGCTGACTAGGTTGTCAATAGGCATAGATATTGGGACCATACTTCTCTTCTTCTCCATTGATTTCTCAAGCCATTTAGGAGCAGTTTGATCCTTTGCAACAACAGGGGAACATTTAACTAAGGGGAGATTACTTTCCTGATTTTCTGTATCCATTGGGGAATTTTGGGATTCAGGTACATTATCTACCATAGATAGGTCTTTTGCTATCTCCAAGTCCACCATTATGGTGCTTTTAGTTTTGATGGCTAATGCCCTCTTTGTGCTTGAGCAGGTTACTCTCCTTCCTATTGGAGTTTCTTCTTGAACTTGAAGTTGAAGTGTTTCTGGAACAGCTTAAAGTTCAACTTCAAGTGGACCTGCAACAGAATCAGGGACACTTCGATTAGTTTTCTTATGAGCAGTCCTTTTACCCTTGCTTCTTGAAGACTTCTTAGAAAAGCTTGGAGTAGCCACTATTTTTTACTTTATCCATTTGGCAGTTCTTACTATTACATTCTTGGTATGGGCATATATATCATTTTCTTCCCTTTTCTCCCAAAAAATTTCAGGGATAGGCATGCATTCAATCTGATCCATGTAAAATTGATCAAGCACACCTTCAGAATCATCATCTTTTAGCCCATAGGTATCTAACTCCACATTGAACATGGTGACTTCAAATTCATCATGAAAGTTAACCCAAAAATCCTCTAGTTGCAGGGAATGAAAGAGAGAAGCTACATTTTTGACATTGTTTCTAATAAAGCCAGTGTAGTCAAAATCTAACCGAGAGGTGAAAGATTTAAGACATAAGAGGGTTAAAGATTTGGCTGACAATATGGCTTCTTTCAAACTGGGGCATCTATAATGTCCAATTTCAATCGGGAAGAATACTGAAGAGGATTTTTTGGAAATTTGAAAGGACTCAACAAGGGAAGCAAACTGCCAACACATTTCTGACAACACTATAAAATCTGAACAGCAGCGTGGTAATTTCAAAGGTTCACCAAGAAAACCACCCACTTTGATATAGGTAAATTTGGTAAATTGGATGAAATAACAACCTTAAATTTGCACAACCTACATGGCCTCCTCTGACATCCTATCATTTTCTCGACCCTGTAGTTCAAAAACCAGTTTCCCTAGAAAAATATCATTGACCTTCTTAAACTCTTTGCATGATATATCTTCTTGGAGATCTCTTTAATATTGGTAGATAGGCATGTCATCTACCCAAGGTATATGTGGAAGATAATCCCAATCTTTGGACACGGCTAGGGTATAAATCAAGTAAGAGGACAAGAAAAATGGACCACAATTAGTAACATCTATCAGGCCCTTATGTAAGTTCTCTGCCATTAGGTCTGAGCAATCGATCAATTTGACACCTTCAACTATCTTCTGTATGAAGAAGTACATCCAAGACTCCCAATGGAAAGCATGTTCATTTCCCTTAATTCTATTCAGCAAGAATACAATATCTGCAATCTCCTTGATGAAGTGTTCGATGGTCAATGGTTTAGGCAACCTAGAACCTCCCTCTGCATGCTTCAAGAGCCAGGACTGAGCAATCTTGGTGTTGTAGCTAGTTTTGTTTGCGGCATATAGGTGTTCAACTTCTTTGAATGTCCATGGCTCATAGGGTTCTTTATGAGGAATCCTGAGGGTGGAATTGAAACTAGTCCTGTTAATTTTGACAACTACTTCCCCTGAGGTTTTCTTAATGCATCTTGAAATAGGGTCATAATGGTTTGCACATTCGAGGTTGAGCTCTGGGCACAGGATTGCAGCAGGAAAAGCGGCAGCTTCTAATAAACCAGTATCAACTAGCCTCTGGTAAATGGGACTTTATAGAGTAGTTTTGTTTCTTTCAACAACTTCAGATAAATTTCTATTAACCAAAAATGTATCACGGATTTCAGGCAAGGAACTGAGTAATGGAGGCTTCTCTAATTTGGGCATTTTTGGCCGAAAAAGTGTCATGATTATTATGACAACAAATCTATAGGACTAGGTTTTAAAATACTTTCAAAATGAAGCAAAGAACAACCAAAATGTAAAGGGGAATGGAGATGCACTTACAGTTTGACAAATACACAGCCCAAAATTCACCTTTCTTACCCAGAAGCGCCGAGATTTTTCTGGAGAAAATGAGATGAGTGGGAAAGGGTAATTGCATGCATTTAAGAAATGACATTTACAAAGAATCACAAGATAGATTTAGTGAGTAAAAATCATCGTTACTCATTCGTGTGACATTCATCAAAAAAGGCGTAGTGGGTGTTCTTGTTTTAAATACCCTATCAAATCCACACATACCTTCCCATAACAAGTAATCATGGAATGACATTGTTAATACTACATTAAGTATTGCCCAACTGAATACATGTTGCCTTAAATTTCTTTGCATATGACTTCAAGTGCTTTGGGAAAATATTATGTTGGGACCCACCTTGGAATGGCTCGGCAATCTTTAATCTGCATACAAAAATCGTTAGCAAACAAAATCAACACTAAAATTGAAGTTGAAGTTTTGAGTGATCGGGCTTCAACATCAACTTGGACTTCAAGTTTGCACAGGTTGACTCGATAAAACTAGTGCACTTATCACATGGCAGACCAACAAGACTTTGAACTTGAAGTTGAAGTAAATTACTACTTCAAGTTCAACTTCAATGGGAAGACTTGGGACCAAAACCTGTTAGGGTGTGACCAAGGTTACAAGCTCTATCAATCAGCTCCTGTTGGGGAATGAGACTGAAAGGATCATGAATGAACCCGGTGACTAAGGATTGCAGACAGACTCAAAGACGACGACACAACACATAGAATGAAACGAGGAAGGAAAGGAAAGCCAAAAGGGGGTGGTATTTACAATGAGACAAAGAAACGCTCAAAAATGGTATAGCTTGAGATCCTATCCATTGAAAGATAGGGGAAGTTCATCTCCATGAAGATACTGTAGCTTGAAGGCATTGGAACCTAGTTCTTCAGATATTACAAATGGATCCTTCCATAAACTTTCAAATTTAGAATGAGCTCCCTTGGGTTCCATCCTCTTATCCCATAATAGTACTTGATCTCCTTTCATGAATTTTTGAGGCCTTGCCTTTTGATCAAAGATCTTTTTAACTCTTGCCTGATGGTGGGTGATGTGGTCAACTAAGTCCCTTCTTTCTTCCTCAATTCTTTGAAGATACAATATTCTCTTTTCGATGGAAGATTGAAACACTTCATCTTCAATTGCCTTTTGCAAATTCAATGTCACCCACTCTAAGGGTAATGACAACTATGCCTCAACTCCATATACCAACTTGAAAGGTGTCATACCTATGGCTCTCTTGGGAGAAGTTCTATCGGCCCACACAGCTTCATACAACCTCTTGTACCAATCCCTTCCTTTTTCATCCACCAATTTTTTTATAATATTAACCAAGTTTTTATTTGTGGATTATGCCTGCCCATTGCCTTGAGGGAAGTAGTTTGAAGAGTGAGACAAGTGTATACCATGATCGTAACAATACAATTGAATCTCCCTGGATGAAAAATTCTGTGCATTATCTATCACTATTTTACTTAGAGTACCAAAACGGTTCAAAATATTTTCTGTCAAGAATTTACACAAATCTTGCAAGGTTGTCACTTTAACAGGAACTGCTTCTACCCATTTAGTGAAATAATCAGTAGTAGTGAGTATGTGTGTATGTCCCACACTTGAAGTTGGATTAATGGGTCATATAAAATCCAACCCCCACTGCTGAAATGGTTCTTCTATGATTACTAGTTTCAAAGGCAAAGCAACTAACTATGGTTTCCTTGTAAACAATTGACACTTTTCACAATTTCTAACCCAATGGTAAGCAGCCTTAAGCATACTTGGCCAATAGTAACCACTTCTCAGGATTTTAAATGCTATCACTGTTGATGAAAAGTGACCCCCGCAAGCTCCATCATAGAAGGTTCTCAATAACTTATCTTGTTGATTGGTATCAACGCATCTCAAAAACATACCATCTAGGCCTCTTTTGTACAAGATATCATCAATTATGAAAAACTTAGCTGTTCTGAGTTGGAGCGTTTGCCGGTCCTTTCCTTTTAGGTGGTCAGGACATCTTTCGTAAGTTAGGAAATAAGCGATATCTGAATACCATTCATCTTGGAGACCTACAAATAGGCAAGAGGGATTTGACTCTTCTTTTTCACCTTCTGCAATAAGCTTACATAGGCCTTGCCCTCGAATCAATTTAGTCGGTCGGATGTCTAAGTCAAATTCATGAACTTTTTCCACCCACATTGCTCGATTGTTGATTGCCACATCTTGTTGCGTGAGAATACTCTTGATAGCCCTGGATGGTACATACACTATAGAATGAGAGTGCACAATATAGTACCTAAAGTATTTTACTGCTTTAACAACAGAAAAAGCTTGTTTTTCAGATAGAGAATAGTTGAGCTCATGTTTTTGTAGAGGTACACTCATAAAAGAGATAGGCATCTCTTCTCCTTGGTCATTCTTTTGAATTAGTATGCCTGACATGGTATGCTCAGATGCATAGCAATACATTATGAAGTCTTTTTTGAAATCAGGATGGAATAAAGATGGAGCTTTAGCAATAGCTTCTTTTACCTCTTTGAATGCTTTTGATGTTGGTTCATCCCATTTGAAATTTAACTTCTCACTGAGTAACTTAGCCATAGGTTTGATAACTTCCGCAAAATCTGGCACGAATTTTCTCAAAAAATTGATCTATCCAAAGAAGGATTTTACACCATTTCTATGTACAGGGAGGCATGATTACTGAATGGTTTTCACTCTCTCTAGGTCGATTTTGATTCCTTCTTTTGAGACCATGTGTTCAAGTAACTTCCCTTCAGTCACAGCAAAAATTGATTTCTTGGGGTTTAATGAGATTCCATGATCTCTGCATTTTTGGAGCACTTTCCTTAAGTCTTTCAGGTGTTTCTTTCGTCTCCTAGAAAAAAATGTCATATCATCAAGATATACTATGATACATCTGTCCAATAAATTACCAAAGGTTGAACTCATAGCTTGTTGGAAAGTGGCACCAGCATTTATTAAGCTGAAAGGAATTCTTTTGTAAGCAAAGGTTCCCCATGGTGTTGTAAACGTTGTTTTGTGTTGATCTTCTTCAACGAATTCTATCTGGTTATAACCTGAGAAGCCATCTAGGAAATACATCATTTTTGAGCCAGCAACTGTTTGAAGCATTTGATCCATTATTGGTAAAGCGAAGTTATCTTTCAAACTGGCTTGATTAAGATTTCTAAAATCAACACAAATCCTTATTTCTCCATTTTTCTTTCTGATTAGCACTATGTTTGCTACCCATGTGGAATGGTGGATTGGAAAAATAATTTGAGCTTTAAGCATCTTATCTATTTCCCTGAATATTGCATCAGAAACCTTTGGATTATACGTTCTTAATTTTTTCCTAAAAGGAGAAGTTCTTGGTTTTAGAGTAATATGGTGTTTGTATTTACCATTTCTAAAAGTCTTCAAATCATCATAAGACCAAGCAAAGATGTCTATATATTCTGATAGAAGCTTTATGAATCTATCTTTCTCACCTTCATCACAATAGGTTCCCAGATTAATGATTTTGGGGTTATGCTTATCACCTAGATTCACCTTTTCATAATCAGCATTTGAATCTTCTCTAGGTGTTAAATCATAAGTTAGGAAGGTATCTTTCCTATCGAAAAGCTTTTTGAGCTCGACTAAGCCTTTAGGTATAACATTCCCTTTCAATTGCAACATGTCGCCTTCTTTAGGTGGATCAGGACAAAAATCTCTGCATCCCACATCTAAACCTTCAAAATAGTTCATAGAGAACTTCTCAACATTCTGCAAGAAAGCATTAATATGAGCATCACCTTTAAATACTTGCCAAGAATTATTATTATCAGGGACAATTGGTCTGTGAATGATTTCCACTGAATACTTCTTATTCATGAAATTAGGATGGGGGATCAACAAAGAAGTTGATACTGCTAAAGAGTCTGCTCTATCATTTAGCTCCCAGGGAATTGCTTCAATTCCAAAAGCATCCAAATATTCGATTTTGTCCCACACTCGATTTATATAATGCTTGAGCCTTGGGTTTTTGACTGAAAATATGCTTTTAACTTGTTTCACTATCAACTCAGCATCTCCTCTCGCCTTTAATAGCTTGATGTTCATTCTTTTTGGTTCCTCTATACCTAGAAGTAGGGCCTCATACTCAGCTATATTGTTAGTATTCTCAAAGGCAAGCTTATAAGAAAAAGGGAATTTCTAATCATCAGGGGATATGAGAACTATACCAGCTCTAGATCCATTCGAGCAACAGCTTCCATCAAATTCAAGAGTCCATAGCAGATCTTCGCCTAATGGCTTCTCACCCATTTTATCATCTTCAGACAAAATTAAATAGCTAGCAAAATCTGTCTCTTGATAAAGGATTTGAGATTTGGGGTCATCGGATGGGAAGACTGTATATTTGGTTTTTTCTTCGAGTAATAGGGTTACTTTCTCTTTCCCAATAGGTACCACAGCTTGAGACCAATCCATCTTAACTTCCCCTCCTAGGTCTCGAGAGAAAGTTTGACTAAGAAGCATGCCATAGATTGTGGGGATATCCGCAACTAGAATGGTAAGTTTAATCCTTTTCTCTGGGTAAGCAGCTAATGCCACTTGGGCATCTTTAATTTGACCCACCAATGGTACCTGTTTGGAATCCATGGAATAACATTTGCCAAATGTTTTGGTTAAATGAAGATCTAGAGCTTTTGCTACTACTGCTAGCATTATATTATTAGAAGCCCCTGAATCTATGATGCAATTACTCAACTTAAAGCCATGTAGGAAGAGAGAAACATAAAATGGATTAGGCTTGTGATTATAAGAGGGTTCAAGACTGATTGGGTCTGGTAGGACTATCTCTTCCTGACTATGAGATTTTTGTGTTTCTATTTTCTTTCCTTTTGAGGATTCCTTCTTTTGTTGAGCAACTATTTCATGGCTTTCTGATACTTTAACTTCATGGATCTGTTTGGTTGCCTTGTCAGGAGAAGGCTGATTGACATATTCAATTAGCTTATTAAGTTCACTTGGATTCATTCTTAGATATTCTGCATGAGAAATTTGTATCCTAGATGTCTTACAAAACTCAATAATGTCAAATGTGGAATCTGAATCAGAAACCTTCCTAAGGATTTGAGGAATAGTAGTTACAATAGGTGATGACTTACTTTCACTTTCTCTTTTCTCCCTTTGATCCTTGGCCAGTGTTGGATTTGACTTGTTCTTATCCTGAGTTTCAGCTGCTCCAGTCCTTTGCCCTCGGGTTAAGATTGAACACGAAGCTTCTTCTAAGGTTAATAAGATGTCATTACCTTTGTTAGAGTCAGATTCATACTCAAGGTACTAATTTACGAAGTCACCAGGTTCCTCAAAAGATTCTTCTTCTATTATCACATTGGTGGAAGCCACTTTTTCTGCTTCAAGCTGGTGATATCTAATATTTTTAGGACAAGAAGTTCCCTCGTGATCATTTGTAAGATGAAAAATACACATTTTATTTTTGCTAGGTGGAGCTTCAATCTATAATCTTTGTTGACTTGAGGGTAAATTAAGTTGTTTTCCCTTAAAACTACTTTGGCTTGGATATTTTCTTGGGATATCTTGGTATGGGGTGTTCATTTTAGGAAGTTGTTTCTTGAGAGTCATCACATCATTGATTAAGTTTCGAACTAATGGGTCTAACTTTTCTGAGGAAGGTGATTGAGTTTTAGAACTTTGCATTTCTTTCTTCCATTTTTCTATAGCTAAAAGATCGTCTTCTAGTTCAACAGCTAGTCTTTGAACTGCCTCAACATCTGCTACTCTATTTCTCCTCAAATGAAAACTGATGTCCGAAGGCATTGCATTAACAAAGAATCCTTTAAGGTTTTCATCGTAGGGCCTCTTGGTAGCAGGAATTTTATGAATTATCTTATTAAATTTTGCTACAAAATCTCTCATGGGTTCCTGTACCTCCTTTTTCAATTGAGTTAGTTGAAGTAGCAAGGTATGTTCATCTTCAGAGGATTTAAATCTATCTTCAAAAGCAGTACACATATAATTCTAGTCAGTAATAGAACCTTGAGGTACATGATGAAACCAGTCTACCGCAACATCAATCAGAGTTTGTACAAATAATCTCACAACTACATCTTCATGAGCCACAACAAGGATAAAACACGAGGTATTAAAGGCATTAAGGTGCTCATCGGTTGATTTATTTCCATCACCATAAAATTTAGGCAAAACATCTTTTTTACCTTTAGGAAGTGGATGCAAGTTACCTCCAAGAGCTAAGGGGCCCACTTGTGCACCCCAAGGGTTAGCAACCATCGTAGGGAAAATGAGGTTCAAAGGCTGGATGTTTAAATGAGAAGGTATTAATGTGCCTGGTAGAATTAATGCTTGAAGGTTTATAACTATAGGAGTAGATTTCCTAGGAGAAGTTGGCCTACTTTTACTCTTGACATACTTCTTTCGCTTCTGGGAGAGATCAGGGGCAAAATTGAGGCTTTTTACAAACTCATAAGACTCATCAATGAATCCCTTCCTTTCTTCACTTCAAGTATACCTTTTGCTAGCCAGCTTATCACTATATAGATTAATATGCAATACTCATAATAGCCTTGGGACCAGTCTATCCACTATTGCTTCCTCATTAGCAATAGGTATACCCCTAATGAGTTCGGCCCTTTCTTCTTCCCTTTCAAGCACTTGATTAACCTATGTAAATTGCTCTACGCTCATTCTGAGTTTCCAAGCTAATGCACTTAAGTTAGAAATGATATCTTCTTGTGTGTTATCAAACCCTAAGCCTAGTTGAAGTACTGGGAAAACTTCATGATGCCGTAACACCATTTTATCAATTCCCCAGCGGAGTCGCCAAAAACTATTAACGAACAATTTTTCCCATGAATGTTCATATATCAAAATAGAGAAAAGAATGTAAAATAACAAATGAATTCCTATTTGAAGAACTTAGGAATTCTCTGCTTGAAATTTCTTCAATTGAAACAGGTGTAGCTACCTTTATTGCATTGAGAGTTTTAACCAAATAAACTCAACAGAAAACTTTACAAGAATGCAATCTGTTGGAGGTGTTGAAACAACTTATTTCATCTCATGAATATGAAACAAACTTTAATGCAAAAGAAACACTCAATTTTAATTATCAAAATGATCCACATAGCTAAATAATTAAATTATCGAGCAGGTAAATTTCATGAACTAATTTCCCACAGAATTTCCAAATTCAAAGTTCACAATTTCAAAATCAATAACAGGTGCAGCTAAAAGCTTAAATAGTATCTATAGAAATACCAAAATAAGTAGACAATAGTACCCACTTACAAAGCTTTCAACCCGAAATCAAACTATAAAGTTTCATGTGTTTGCTGAAGTTCTAAAATGTTGCTTCTAAACTAGAAATAAAACCATAAACAAAAGTAGTTCTGTCTACCGGTCTACTGGAGAAATTAGAACCCCCTTTAAACAATACTAATTATTACATTTATAGGCATGGGGTTGGACTTAAGCCAAAATTACCCCACCAGGAGTTAATTGTCTTTTGGAAATAACTAATAATTGAAAATGCAAGAAAACCAAATGGTAAAGAAACTACAACTAAATAGTTTTTGATCAGGTTGCATTGTCGCCACCAACCACTCCTCTTGCCAACTTCCACATTTCGTAGGCATCTGAAAAGGAAAAAATAACGGATTGATGTGGAAGACCAATGTAGGCAAGCCATTGCTTCCAAATTTCCTTCATCTTCTTTAGTTCAACAGCCTTTTCCTCATGCATCTATAAGTGCTTTAGATTGATAATCAACATAGCTTCAGTGTGAGCCACGTTGGAGAAATCCTACTTGGCTGGTGTCCTCTTGTCCTGCCATTCTTGAAATTTCTTTTGGATTTCTTTGATTATTTCATCTGATTAGGCAACAGAGTCATCTTCTCTTTCCATGAACTATTTTAAAAACCACTTAAGGTCATTCTGAATAATCTGATGTATAACCTTAAGTTCTTGTAATGCTTCTTTGATTTCAGATACCCCCTATGCTAGTCCTTCATTTTTCCATTCAATGCAATCTTTTATGACGTACAACATTTTTTCATCAAGACCCGCTACAGGACATTTAGCTTGAAATTTTTGCAATCCAAATTCTTGCACATCTTCTAGCGATATTACCACTTTTTCCCAGTTATTCTTCTCTTTTTCATATCCATCATTACTTACCTCCACCTTTTTAGTAATGTTCAATATATCCTTTGAGGTGTGATCTAGATGTTCAATGTGTTTTATAGTGTTAAGCAGAACATCTTGTACCCATTCACCTACTACTTTGGCTACTGCTTTGCACTTGTGTAGATTCTCCAACGATTGTTGATTGGTTGCAGAGGATACGTCAACAATGGCTGACATCTCATGGATCGACTTTGCTTCAGGATGCAAGATAGCATTAATGTATTGCGCCATGTTCTTTATTATCTCCTTCATTTCTTGCTTGTCTTGCCCATCTTTCCACACTCTCTCCATGATCTTCTTATTGGATACCTCAAAGAATCTCATGTCAACTTCATGGTTTCCTTTTCCCAAATCAACCTTTTTTATTTGGAAATCTTGAGGCACTACAGAATCACGAGAACTCCCATCAGGTGGCATAGCTATCTCTGCTGCCCATCGACCTGAACTTTTGTCAAAATTGATTCTTGCTTTGGTCCTTGCTTTTTTTACTTTGGGTGCTTTACCAAGGCATTTTCTGACCAGGTCATCAATAGGCATAGATATTGGGACCATACTTCTCTTCTTCTCCATTAATTTCTCGAGCCATTTAGGAGTAGTTTGATCCTTTGCAGCAGCAGGGGAACATTTAACTAAGGGGAGATTACTTTCCTAATTTCCTGTATCCATTGAGGAATTTTGGGATTTAGGTACATTATCTGCCATAGATAGGTCTTCTGCTGTCTCCAAGTCCACCATTATGGTGCTTTTACTTTTGATGGCTAATGCCTTCTTTTTTCTTGAGCGAGTTACTCTCCTTCCTTTTGGAGTTTCTTCTTGAACTTGAAGTTGAAGTGTTTCTAGAACGGCTTCAAGTTCAACTTCAAGTGGACTTGCAACAGAATTAAGGACACTTCGGTTAGTTTGCTTATGAGCAGTCCTTTTACCCTTGCTTCTTGAAGACTTCTCAGAAAAGATTGGAGTAGCCATTGTTTTTGACTTTATCCATTTGGCAGTTCTTACTATTACATCCTTGGTACGGGCATATATATCATTTTCTTCCCTTTTCTCCCAATCAATTTCAGGGATAGGCATGGATTCAATCTGATCCATGTAAAATTGATCAAGCACACCTTCAGAATCATCATCTTTCAGCCCATAGGTATCTAACTCCACATTGAACATGGTGACTTGTTTAATGATCAAGTGCAACCATAGCCTCTTCCTTACTTCAAATTCATCATGACCGCCCAAAAATCCTCTACTTGCGGGGAATGAAAGAGAGAAGCTGCATTTTTGACATTGTTTCTAATAAAGCTGGTGTAGTCAAAATCTAACCGAGAGGTGAAAGATCTAAGACATAAGCGGGTTAAAGATTTGGCTGACAATATGGCTTCTTTCAAACTAGGGCATCTATAATGTCCAATTTCAATTGGGAAGAATACTAAAGAGGATTTTTTGGAAATTTGAAAGGACTCAACAAGGGAAGCAAACTGTCGACACATTTCTAACAACACTATAGAATTTGAACAGTAGCGTGGTAATTTCAAAGGTTCACTAGGAAAACCACCCACTTTGATATAGGTAAATTTGGGAAATTGGATGAAATAAAACCCATAAATTTGCACAACCTACATGGCCTACTCTGACATCTTATCATTTTCTCGACCCTGTAGTTCAAAAACCAGTTTCCCTAGAAAAACATCATTTACCTTCTTAAACTCTTTGCATGATATATCTTCTTGGAGATCTCTGTAATATTGGTAGATAGGCATGTCATCTACCCAAGGTATATGTGGAAGATGATCCCAATCTTTGGATGTATCTAGGGTATAAATCAAGTAAGAGGACAGGAAAAATGGACCGCAATTGGTAACATCTATCAGGCCCTTATGTAAGTTCTCTGCCATTAGGTCTAAGCAATCGATCAATTTGACTCCTTCAACTATCTTCTGTATGAAGAAGTACATCCAAGACTCCCAATGGAAAGCATGTTCATTTCCCTTAATTCTATTAAGAAAGAATACAATATCTACAATCTCCTTGATGAAGTGTTCGATGGTCAATCGTTTAGGCAACCTAGAACATCCCTCTGCAAGCTTCAAGAGCCAGGACTGAGCAATCTTGGTGTCGTAGCTAGTTTTGTTTGTGGCATATAGGTGTTTAGATTCTTCGAACGTCCATGGCTTATAGGGTTCTTTATGAGGAATCTTGAGGGTGGAATTGACACTGGTCCTGTTAATTTTGACAACTACTTCCCTTGAGGTTTTCTTAATGCATCTTGAAATAGGGTCATAATGGTTTGCACATTCAAGGATGAGCTTTAGGCATGGGATTGCAGCGAGAAAAGTAGTGGCTTCTAATAAACCACTATCAACAAAACTTTGGTAAATAGGACTTGATAGAGTAGTTTTTGTTCTTTCAAAAACTTTCGATAAATTTTTATTAACCAAAAACGTATCACGAATTTCTGGCAAGGAACTGAGTAATGGCAGCTTCTCTAATTTGGACATTTTTGGCCGAAAAAGCGTCATGATTATTATGACAACAAATGTACAGGACCAGGTTTTAAAATACTTTCAAAATGAAGCAAAGCACAACCAAAATGCAAAGGGGAATGGAGATGCACTTACAGTTTGACAAAGACAACCCAAAATTTGCCTTTCTTACCCAGAAGTGCCGAGATTTTTTTGGAGAAAATGAGATGAGTGGGAAAGGGTAATTGCATGCATTTAAGAAGGGTAATTGCGGGACAGATTTAGCAAGTAAAAATCATCATTACTCATTCGTGTGACATTCATCGGAAAAGGCACCGCGGGTGTTCTTGTTTTAAATACCCTATCAAATTCGCACGTACCTTCCCATAACAAGTAATCATGGAATGACATTGTTAATACTCCATTAAGTATTTCCCAGCTAAATACGTGCTGCCTTAAATTTCTTTGCATATGACTTCAGGTGCTTTGGAAAAATATTATGCTAGGACCCACCTTGGAATGGCTCGAAAATCTTTAATTTGCATACAAAAATCATTAGCGGACAAAATCAACACTGAAATTGAAGTTGAAGTTTTGAGTGATTGGGCTTCAACATCAACTTGGACTTCAAGTTTACAAAGGTTGACTTGATAAAACTAATGTGCTTATCACATGGCAGACCAACAAGACTTTGAACCTAAAGTTGAAGTAAATTACTACTTCAAGTTCAACTTCAATGGGAAGACTTGGGACCAAAACCTATTAGGGTGCGACCAAGGTTACAAGCTCTAACAGTATGCCAAGAATCCAACAAGCCTAGTAAAAACTCCTATAGTGCACATTGATCTTGTTGATAGTGATGGTCACATGACCAGAACAGTCAACATAACTAATCAATTAGTCAACGGATTTATGGCAAAGCTCTTGCCTGGCACAAGTGTTCACATAAAAGGTTTTTCTTTGAAAAAGAAGACACAATATGAAAGAAGTGATGCAGACTACTACATTAAGCTAATTGCACAAACAACTATTGAAACAATTGACCAAGTTTGTAGCCACCAAAAACTAATGCCTGACACAAGAATATATCAACTAATTGAATCACCTAACAACTATTCAATTGGCATGTTAGGTGTTATAGTCATAGCTCACAAGAAAACACTGAAGGAGTACAAGCTTCATATCAAAGATGGAGAATCTATATCAGACACATCTATTGCAATCTTCTTTTCCCATTTCTACATGTGCACTTGCTTTTCAATTCTTTTCAATGTATAGTTGCTTGCATTGTTGACTGACACATTCATGTAAATTGTAGGTCACCATTCTTGAATTCCACATTGAGGCTTTTATAGCAATACAACGAATCCTGCATTCTATCACAACACCACTCCTCCTCTTGAAAAATGCCATTCACACTGGCCCTAGAGGCACAAACAGCCTTAAAACAACACCATCAACATATATTGACAACCTGAATGATGAAAGTACAATAAAGGCTTTACAAAACATACTCTCTTGTAGTATCCAAGTAACTGACAAAAACATACCATCTGTCCACTGATCTTGTAATCATATTCCACTTATAAAACATTTTCATCTAATATAAAAAATTCCCCCATTTTGCTAGGTCACAGGTACACTCCAGGCAAAAAATGCTGATCTACAACCATACCAGCTACTTTGCACAAAATGTAACCAACCAACTTCATTGCTGCCATCCTCAGCCTAGACAACTACCCAATCTCTTGCATGTGGCCAAATCACATCCTTTGCCTATGCACCTTTCTTGCACTACACAATAGAAACAAAGACTAGCATTGTTGACTGTACCATTACTAGGAAATTGCTTCAAGAGCGCTTACCACAGTTTACAAGCATACCATTCGGCACCTACAAGAAAAACCTCTCAATACTCATGTACCTGCTTTGAATATTTGAAATACATGGCACCTTTTCTATTGCAATGAATGATAGTATCATCTCCAGTATAGGAGAAAACACCAACGTAAGCTACAACTAATTCATCTTCCTTTTCCTTTTGCTTTGTCAATTATTTATTTCCCTTAGCCACTTTTCAACTAAACAAAGCCCCACTTTGGAATGTTTTGCAGGTCAACTCAGGTTTCTAGACTATATACTAAATATTTTTACATTGGAAGGCTTCAATATACCTTGTCACATCGAATGGAGTGAAGACCTCGTAGATCTGTTCTAGCCATTATTTCTATCAGCTATCATTGCTATGAAACTTTTTTTTGCCACAATAAAAAGGCTTCGATGAACAATATATATTACATAGATAATTTTGAATCACAAACATGGACTTCACAATTTTTCTAGCCTATGTTGAAGCATACACAAATAACTTTCAGTCAAACATATGAAGTGTAAAATTTTGCTGTCTACAAAAAAATATTGTCTATATTCAAACTTTCTAATCTAAGTATTGGAATGAATTTATAGACTACTCTTGTTAATAGTTTATTTTATCTCATGTTGCTCTTAAATGTTCTGATACAATTTTCCTGCCTCTGTTACTATCAGTGTTTGGAGGAGATATGTAGCAATGTTGGCATTATGCCTCTCTAGTAATCTTCTTTCAAGTATTATTCCAAGTCAAATAGGAAGTTAGAACAATTAGAATTAAATATTTTAATCAGATGTAATGTGAATGGTAAAGAATTTTTCATTCACTACTTCAAAGAATGAATATATTTAAAGATGTTCTTTTCTAAATTATAAAGTTTTCCATTCACAGGTTAGACCTCAATTGTTGAAGGAGATTCCATTTAAGATATTTTATAGATTTCCTACTTTTGGAAGTTTTGCATTGCAATGTTTGGCCTTGTTTCATAGTATCTAGATGGAATGGAGGCATAATAACAATTCCAATGAATTGAATAAGAAATTTAGTAATGTCATTAGGAGCAGGAAAATGAACAAGGGTTTTTCATAGAGAAAATGCTTGTAATGATTCCAGCATCTATTTCAGGTAGACAACGAACATTTTCTTTACCTCTACCCTTGTGATAAAATTGGAAAGGCTGTTGGAATGGTGTAATCAGAAGTTGGGCTTAAACAATGAATTTGTCCCAAAACTGCCATTTTTGAATAACCTAAAAAAACAATATTTTGGCTTCTATTCCCAAATTAGGTAGTGGAAAAAGTATATTAATTATTTTTTCACTTCATCAATTTGAGATTTTGTACTTGTAGAGATTATTAATTTGTCTTGCATGCCAAGTTTCATCCTTTTAATTTATCATATATTCCAAAATTGTAGGCTTGGTTGTTTGGGTGTTGGACCTCTTCACTTTTACATCTTGAGACTTCTAAGATCTTGTGAACAATGAGACATCTACACCATTTCAATTTAAGAGATTCTTTATCCTTAATTTCCTAAATTTGGAGTTTAGGATTCTTATTTGCCTCTAAAGTAGCGCTTTAGTAGTTCTAGATGGTGCTTGCAACCTACAAAATATCTTGATCTTCTTGAGATGTCATCGAACATACACACCTTTGATTATAAAAAAAACAAATCTAGATTCAATCATACATTCCTGAGCGCAACCCATAATTTTATACTTCATCCTGTATTAAATACTAAGGGCTACAGATACACACAATCTATAGAACTCACAAATTAGTCATCAATTATATACTTCATCCTGTATTAAATACTAACGGCTACATGTGCATATAGTTTATAGAACTCAAACATTAATCATAACATCCATAATTTAAAATGACTTAATGGTGTCATTAGGAACACAACTTAAGATTCCAAAATTTTACTTCTTAGGAGCACAATGATTTCTTGCATGATATGTGTTCAAGGAAATTAGCTTTTTTGACCTACATGAAAATGTTTACCAATTACGTATCTAGAAACCTATTTATTTGCAAGGTTTCTTCAACATATAACTTTTATCAAGGAGAAAAGAATTGTAGATGATAATGACAGAAGACCAGAACTCAGGTGCTCTGTTTTTGGATCACATACTATTTTATAATGCAAGTATTAGGTAGTTGAGCCATTATAGCCTTATTTTTGTTCTTCCTAGTGGCACAAGACCATAAAAAAGTACCATTAGATAAAAGATTATATAGCCAATCAATCAGTCCAAGATTCTCTATCAGACTAGAAGGCTAAAATTGACAATTAGTGTATAGAGCAAGGATAATTATTTCACCTTAACTTTTATTGCATTCTGTTGGTTTCTAGAAGATAAAAATCCATGTTGAATATTAGTTCAAATTATTTTCTTGTAAAGGAACATTGTTGTATATGTCTACTACAATATTGTAAAATGCTTATGTGACTTTTTTGATAGAAGTATCATCCCATGTAGAAGTACATTGCTGTATATATCTACCACAATCTTGTAAAATGGTTATGTAATTTTTCCATAGAAGTATTATCCCATGTAATTACAAAACATCAGATGAGAAATTTGTTCTTAATATATTTTTGATATCAATAGTGAAAATTACTATCAATCCTTAGGCATAACTATTTAAAGGTGTACCAAATTTTGATACATGAGGGCAGACTTGATTTTGAGTTTTAGTGAAGAAGAAGACAATCTGTGCATCGATTATGTAGCTGTCATGAAGAAGACTGAAACAACCACTACCTCCAAAATTTTCAACATATATTAAATCTAGACCAAATATAAACTAATAATACAAATATTATTTCACAAATTAAACCTATTTAAATTCATGATATATTGAGAATATATGACATAAATTTTATGAAAATCCATGATAGAGGATATAAATTTTGCTTAAATGAACCCTATTTGACTACTCTTTTTCCATCATAACCACATCTTCTTTGTGACATTAAATTTATTCTCCAACTGGTAGGAGATAATATTAACTCAAAATAAATTTAAAAAAAATAAAAAAATGTAAAGCAAGTAAAAAATCCCCCCTTCTATATTGTTTATGGTTAGCATTTTAGAAGTTCAATAAAAAATATCTAATATTATATCATTAATATCTGTATTGAGACTTACCTCAATATTGATTAGTATTCACTCTCCACAATATTTCAATGATTAACTTTAGCAATAGCCTTAATTTAATTTTAACAATTAAATCTATTTAAATTCATGATATATTCAAAATATATGACATAAATTTTCCAAACACCCATGATAAAGATTATAAATTTTACTCAAATGAACCCTATTTGACTACTCTTCTTTCATCATAATAACGTCTCCATGATATTTATTCTCCAACTGTTGAGGGTACATATCAACCTAAAGTAAGTTTACAAAAAAACAAAAATGTAAAGCAAGAAAAAAAATCCCTCTTCTATATTGTTGGTAGTCG
The DNA here is from genome assembly GCA_028749045.1 of Cupressus sempervirens. Classification (NCBI taxonomy): domain Eukaryota; kingdom Viridiplantae; phylum Streptophyta; class Pinopsida; order Cupressales; family Cupressaceae; genus Cupressus; species Cupressus sempervirens. The sequence goes on along the minus strand of CM053786.1, from coordinate 345,730,469 downwards.
TTATTTTAGAAATTCAAACTATATACTATTATATAATTAAGCTTTCTTTCTATTATAAAATTATTTGTTATTATGTGTTGTGACTACTTATTATTATTAAGTATTAGTCTTCAATGGATTTTCCTAAGAGTGAAAAATTATTATTTACATTGTTAACTCAAAACTTTACACTTCCATTCTTCAAAGCACACAATTTCAAAGTACGACATTATTTGTTTCCCCTACAAATATAACATGTATAAGATAATGTATTTAAAATATATTTTGTAAATTTTTAATTTTTTACAAATTCTTTTACTATTTAAATTTAATATTAGTTTTTAAGAAAACTTCTTCTTTTGGTCGATTAGACCTAATATTCCTAACATTTCATATGCTATCTACTTAGAATTATAGTGTATATAATGGACTAAATTTGAAACCACATATATTCTCTCATTTGAAAATTTTCAATTATACTAATTTCTTACAAGCTCAATATACTATCCCCAAATTATTCATGTATCTTTCGTCTTATCCCAATAGGCAGGGACTCCTGCTCCCACAAAGCTCTTTTTTTATTATAACATTTATATGAAAAATTTATAATTCTCTAAAATATTATTATAGTGTTGCAAGAAGAATAGGTTTAATCATGGGGGACTCTATAGTTAAGCTCGTTCAAACTGGAGTGGTATTGGGATGGGTGACCTCTTTAGAAGTTTGGGTGCTTCACCTCTATGAGTATCACCTAGATCCAATGAGTGCTAAGTGTTCCATTTATTCTCAAGAGAGATGGATTCATGTGTGAATACTCATGTTACATGGGTCAATAATTTTGACTCAAAAACTACACAATTAAATCTTGATAGCAATATCACAATATTGTTATGATCAATATTAATAGATTTTGAGCTTGTCTTTATGTATATTAATATTAGTCTATTTTGAACTTGATCTTATAAAAATTAATACTTTTAAAATTGCATTATTATACATCACTAGAGAGAAAAAAAAAAAACCAATTAAATCATAAAAACTTACATTGAACCAATTCAAAGCTAATTTTTAAAGATGAAATTTATACGATACAAAAACAATTTGAAATCATAAGATTGACCCACAAAGATTCCTAGGTTTGTGTAGACTTCGAGAACAATAAAAATACAATTATGAATTAGTAATTAGCATTCATCATCATAAGTTAAAGGGAAAAGAGTTCCTTCCCTTTACATTTAATTTCGTAAAAGTAGTTATGCCAAGGAGAGTTGAATTCCAATTAGGCAACTATGCTATCTTTGATGTAGGTTAGACCTAACGAACTTTATCAACTCTCCACTCTAGAAAAATGTAAACACACTTCTCTATAATTATCCTTCATAAATTTTGCATCACATCTCTTATACTATCATCACACACTAATCTAACATCTGTTTTATACTCTTTTTGAGGTGGTAAAAAAACACTAAAATGATTTACCAAAGTTGACCTCAAATTCATAAAAAATTTTATGATCAAGAAACACCACTTCAATATTTGTGCATTCATGTCAACCTCTTCACATCCATCAATTCACTTTTTCTAATTACTTATTCACATTGAAATCTATACTGGTTTTATAGGTATTTTACAAGTACTCTACTCAATTCTTTGTCCTCATACTAAAAACTATAATCCTTACCAACTCTTGACTTCCTGTAAGTAGCCAATATATTTTTCTTCACATCTCTATGCAAACATTTGTAGAACATATCATATTATTCACCCATCATAATTTATTATAAAGTTCACCATGGATCCATTTTGCCTTGACTATCTATCTTTTACCTAGTTCATCTATACTTAACTATTTTTTTGCCCAATCACTCATGTTATTGACATAGGTATGATTTGACACTTATAGATCACTTGGTTGCCAAAAATGACAATGCACAAATGATTATCTAACATGAACTCTTAACTAATCTTATTGCACATCATTATCATTTAGAAGATAGCACCCAATTTGTATGAGTATTATATCTCCCTCCCACCCTATGGGGCCTAACAATGGCAATATGAAAGTATGTCAATAAATTACCCATAGAATAGTGGGGGGGGCTCAATGAGAGTTTGGGATGGATGATATTATACGCTAGCCTATCAAGTTGTTCTCTTTACATATAAAATGTCAGAAGGTGACTCAGGTAGGAGGGTAATTAATGGATTATAGAAAAATGGCAGAGGGTGGCTTAGGTAGGAGGGAAATTAGAAATTCTTCCTCAGGCCGAATCTGGGAGATCAAGAATCGAGAACTATCTACCACAACTAATACTCATCATGGTCAACCAAACTATGGCCTTAAGTGGCAGTGAAAAACCAGCAAATCAGGGTTATGTCAACTTGACACATAATTTTAAAGTGGTTCTAGACTTTACATCAAAAAGTTGTAAGAAAATAATCTGTAGTTTCTAAACTACTAGGCCTTATCTGGTGAAAAGAATAATTGATTGGTTAAAAGTTTGGATTTTAACGCAGTACTACGAAAATTTTAGGGTGAAAATAAAAAGTAGGTTTATGTCTGACCACCTTAATCAAAATTAAATGATAATATTTTTTAATATAATTATAGATATAAAAAGTAGACTCATGCCTAGATGTGACACATATTTTTGGGTATTTTTATTTTAAATAAATAATTAAATATGAATTTTCTACTAAAAATTTTTCCAAAAAAAAAATACTGTGTTTGACCACCTTAACTAATAGAAAAATTTACCAATTTTTTTTTTTTTTTTTCTTATACTAGGGAAAGCATAGAATGTGACACAACTTTTGGATTTAAAAAATGTTAAACCTTTTGAAAGTTATAGCTATTTTACAATCATTATTTCAATCAACACTTTACAATCATCTTCATTAAAAATTAACTAATAAATACTTATCAAACTCAGAGTTTGATAATAATTACATCGATGGAATCTCGAGAGTGTTATAAAAAAACTCTATTCGTTTCATTCAATTTTAATGAAAATAACACTGTCACATGGCTACCCAAAGTCTAAGTGTCAGTGAAACCCTTCTCAAACACATTTGTTGGGTTGACCGAATAGGCTTGGTAAATACCAAGGCTAATTAGATACTCGATTTGAAATCGAGTATCCAATTAGGTCCAGGATTTTTCAATTGAAATTTGGAGGGAAATTTGAGAGGAAATAAATTTAAGAGGCAAATTTTAGAGTGTTTTAGAAGGAAATTTATTTGGTAGAAGTGTGGACATTGATATTATTATTATTAACTATTATTATTATTATTATATATGGTTATAATTATTATTATATTATAGTAATATGTATGATTATTATTATTAAATATATATATAGTAATATTATATGACTATTATTATATATAGTAATATGTATGGTTATTATTATTATTATTAAATCTATAATCTAGTAACATATATGATTATTATTGTTATATAATATAATAATATATTATTATTATATTAAAATATACAATATTATATTATTATTAAATATAATATTGCCATAAAATGCATCAAAAAAGGTCATAGGTTAACCTATGATCCCTTTCGACACATTTCCTGACAACATATGTCTTTAGGGCCCCTAGTGACCTCTTTTGATGCATTTCCAATGGGTCCCTAGGGGTCCTAGGCATATACATTATCATGAATTGTGTTGAGATAGGTCATATGTTTAACTTATCACCCCTCTTGATACATTGGAACCAACCAAATGCGTCCCTAGCAGTCCTAGGACCCCTAGGGACATAGGTTGTGATGAAATACATGGAGAGGGGTCATAGATCATTTTATGGCCCTTTTTGACCCATATAAACATTTTATAATATGTTCCTAAGGGTCATTGGACCTCTAGAGACATATGTCATCATGGAATGTGTCGACAAGGGTCATAGGTCATCCTATGACCCCTTTCGACGCATATAAAAAATTATAATATATCCCTAGGGGTCTTAGGACCACTAGAGACATATGTTGTAATAAAATGTATTGAAAGGAGTCATAGGTCATCCTATGACCCCTTTCGACCCATATAAATGATTTTAATAAATCTTTATGGGTCTTAGGACCCCTAAAGACATGTCATCATGGAATGTGTTGAAAGGAGTCATAGATCATCTTATGACACCTTTCGACCCATATAAATGATTCTAATATGTCCCTAGGGGTCCTAGGGCCCCTAGAGACATATTTTGTAATAAAATATGTCAAAAGGGGTCATAGGTCATCTTATGGCTCCTTTCGACCCATATAAATGATTGTAATATGTCCCTAGGGGTCATAGGAACCCTAGTGACATATGCCATCATAGAATGTGTTGAAAAATTTTGACCCATATAAATAATACTTATATCTCCTTAGGGGTCCTAGGGCCCCTAGAGATGTATGTTGTAATAAAATGTGTTGAAAGGGACCTATGACCATTTTCGACCCATATAAATAGTTATAATATGTCCCTAGGGGTTGTAAGACCTCTAGAGACATATATTGTAATAAAATGTGTTGAAAGGGGTCATAGGTCATCCTATGACCCTTTTCAATCCATACAAATGATTTTAATATGTCCCTATGGGTGCGAGGACCCCTAGTGACATATAGCATCATGGGATGTGTCAAAAGGGGTCATAGGTAATCCTTTAACACCTTTCAACCCATATAAACAATTATAATATGTCGTTAGGGGTCCTAAGACCCCTAGTGACATATGTCATCATGAAATGTATCAAAAGGGGTCATAGGTCATCATATTTCCCCTTTTGACCCATATAAATAATTTTAATATGTTCTTAGGGGTCCTAAGACCCCTAGAGACATATGTCATTATGGAATATGTCAAAAAAGGTCATAGGTCATCTTATGGTCCCTTTCAACCCATATAAACAATTGTAATATGTCCCTAGGGCCCCTAGAGACATATGTCATCATGGAATGTGTCAAAAGGGGTCATAAGTCATCCTATGACCACTTTCGACTCATAAATAATTATAATGTCCCTAGGGGTCCTAAGAACCCTAGAGACATATGTTGTAATAAAATGTGTCGAAAGGGGTCATAGGTCATCCTATAACCCTTTTCGACCCATATAAATGATTGTAATATGTCCCTAGGGGTCTTAGGACCCCTAGAGACATATGTCATCATGAAATGTGTCGAAAGGGGTCATAGGTCATCCTATGGCCCCCTTTTGACCCATATAAATGATTGTAATATGTCCCTAGGGGTCCTAGCACCCTTAGAGACATATGTTGTGATGGGATGTGTCAAAAGGGGTTAAAGGTCATCCTATGGCCGCTTTTGACCCATATAAATGATTGTAACATGTCCTTAGGGGTTCTAGGACCCTTAGCGACATATATCATCATGAAATATTTTGAAAGGGGTCATAGATTATCCTATCGCCCCTTTTGACCCATATAAACAATTATAATATGTCCTTAGGGGTCCTAGGACCCATAAAGACATATTTCATCATGAAATGTGTTGAAAGGGGTCATAGGTCATCCTATGGCCCCTTTCAACTCATATAAATGATTGTAATATGTCCTTAGGGGTCCTAGGACCGCTAGCAACATATATCATCATGGAATATGTTGAAAGGGGTCATAACTCATCCCATGGCCCCTTTCAAGCCATATAAATTATTATAATACGTCCCTAGGGGTCCTAGGACCCTTAGAGACATAAGTCATCATGAAATGTGTCGAAAGGGGTCATAGGTCATCCTATGGCTCTTTTTGACCCATATAAACAATTCTAATATGTCCCTAGTGGTTCTAGGACCCCTAAAGACATATGTCATCATGGAATGTGTCAAAACAAGTCATAGGTCATCCTATAACCCATTTTGACCCATATAAACGATTCTAATATGTCCCTAGGGGTCCTAGGACCCCTAGATACATATGTCATCATGGAATGTGTCAAAAGGAGTCATAGGTCATCCTATGGCCTCTTTAAACTCATATAAATGATTGTAATGCATCCCTAGGGGTCCTAGGACCCCTACAGACATATGTCATTATGGAATGTGTCGAAAGGGGTCATAGGTCATCCTATGGCCCCTTTTAACTCATATAAACAATTGTAATACATCCTTAGGGGTCCCCTAGAGACATATGTCGTCATGGAATGTGTCGAAAGGGGTCATATGTCATCCTATGGGTCAAATGTCCTTAGGGGTCCTAAGACCCCTAGAGACATATGTCATCATGGAATGTGTTGAAAGGGGGCATAGGTCATCCTATGTCCCCTTTCGACCCATATAAATGATTGTAATATGTCCCTATAGGTCCTAGGACCTCTAGCGACATATGTCATCATGAAATGTGTCGGAAGGGGTCATAGGTCATCCTATGGCCACTTTTGATCTATATAAATGATTGTAATATGTCTGTAGGGGTTCTATGACCCCTAGTGACATATGTCATCATGAAATGTGTCAAAAGAGGTCATAGGTCATCCTATGGCCCCTTTCGACCCATATAAATGATTGTAATATGTCCCTACGGGTCTTAGGACCTGTAGAGACATATGTTGTAATAAAATGTGTTGAAAGGGGTCATAGGATGACATAGGTCATATTATGACCCCTTTCGACTCATATAAACCATTATAGTATGTCCCTAGGGGTCCAAGGACCCCTAGAGACATATGTTGTAATAAAATGTGTCGAAAGGGTCATAGGTCATCCTATGGTCCCTTTCGACCCATATAAACACTTGTAATATGTCCCTAGGGGTCCTAGGACCCCTAGAGACATATTTTATTATGGAATGTGTTGAAAGGGGTCATAAGTCATCTTATGGCCCCTTTCGATTCATATAAATGATTCTAATATGTCCTTGGGGTTCATAGGACCCCTAGAGACATATGTCACCATGCAATGTGTCAAAAGAGCTCATAGGTCATCCTATGGCCCTTTTCAACCCATATAAACAATTATAATATGTTTCTAGGAGTCATAGGACCCCTAGAGACAGATGTCATCATGAAATGTGTTGAAAGGGGTCATAGGTCATCCTATGGCCCCTTTTGACCCATATAAATGATTCTAATATGTTCCTAGGGGTCCTAGGGCCCCTAGAGACATATGTTGGAATAAAATGTGATTAAAAGGATCATAGGTTATCCTATGGCCCCTTTCGATCCATATAAATAATTTTAATACGTCCCTAGAGGTCCTACGATGTCTAGAGACATATGTTGTCATAGAATGTGTCAAAAGGGGTCATAGGTCATCCTATGGCCCTTTTGGACACATATAAATGATTGTAATATGTCCCTAGGGGTCCTAGGCCCCCTAGAGACATATTTTGTAATAAAATGTGTCGAAAGGGGTCATCGATCATCCTATGGTCCCTTTCGACTCATATAAACAATTATAATATGTCATTAGACATGTGTTGTAATAAAATGTGTCAAAAGGGGTCATAGGTCATCCTATGGCCCCTTTCGACCCATATAAATGATTCTAATATGTCCCAGGGGGTCCTAGGACCCCTACGGACATATGCCATCATGAAATGTGTTGAAAGGGGTCATAGGTCATCATATTGTCCCTTTCGACCCATATAAACAATTTTAATATGTTCGCTAGGGGTCCTAGGGCCCCTAGAGAGATGCTGTCATAAAATGTGTTGAAAAGGGTCATAGGTCATCTTATGGCCCCTGTTGACCTATATAAATGATTATAATATGTCTCTAGGGGTCTTAGGACCCTTAGCGACATATATTGTAATAGAATGTGTCGAAAGGGGTCATAGATCATCATATGGCCGCTTTCAACCCATATAAATGATTCTAATAATAATAACAACAATATTATATGTTGTTATAGTAACAAATAAAAATAAAATAGTAAAAATATAACAATATAGTCGAAATAATAATAATATAATCTAATAATCATATATATATTATATTTATAGATAATAATAATAATAACATAATATATTATTATATATTAATAACATAGGTTATAATTATAATAATAATATACATATTAATAACATATATAATATATTACGTTATTATATTTAATAATAATATAGTAAAAATAATAATAATATAATATGATAATTTCATATAGATACATATATATATATTAATATATATTAATATATATATTATATTGATAGATAATAATAATAATAATAACATAATATATTATTATATATTAATAGTTAACATAAGTCATAATAATAATAACAACATATATTACGTTATTATATTTAATAATAATAATATAATATAATATAATAATTATATATTATAATAATAATAACATATATTATTATATTTAAAAGTAATATAATATAATAATACATTATAGGGTAAGACATAACTCATAACTCATTACTCACTAATAATGAATAGTAATTCATTTTTTCCTCCAATATTTGGGTTGCAATATCGGATATCCGATTTTACTAGCATGATTTTTCCAAAATATTCCTTATGACTAGAGACCTGACAACATCGCTTTTTGTGGGCCTTTTTCATGGGTTTTAGAAAAACTCATGTTTTCGGGCCCAAACAGTCGAAAAAAGTTTGATAATATATCCCTAGGTGTCTGATATTGTAATTAGAATGGGGGCAACAGTCGTTGAAAGGCTAAACACAAAAGGTAGGTATCCAATGAAGACATTGCAGCATATAGGGAAAGGGACAAAATAGAACATTGAAGGAAAGACAAGGTATGTTAAATGTGAGTCAAGTTGACGATGAATTAGTCAAAGGTGAAATCATAGAGTCAGGTGATGAATATGTGTAGGTGGGGAATGAAAATGTACCAATTGAAAACATTAATGCCAGAATTGAAAATTTAGAGAATGAAAATTTTGAGGATGAAATGCTACCAAGTCATAATGTAAATTGCATAATTGACCATGCTGAACATGACAATGCATAGGAACCTAATACACAAGAACCTTGCATATCTCCTAGTTATAATTGACATGAAGGTTCTAGAAGACCAAAATGGATAATTAGAATTGATGAAATGATTATTACCAATTTGGAAGAGGAAAAATCAGAAAGAACCATTTGGTTATGGGCTTCAAGACTATATAAGATGTTTTTCAGCAAAAACACAATGGTGGAGCAATGTCAGCTTTTTATGCACTTATTAAAGATGAAAAAGATGAGACCTATGCTTTCTAAATTGAAGATTCATGTCAATAAAAAGTTAGAAAGAAATGCCATCATTGTGAAGAATCTTTTCAGTGCTCTCAATAGCATTGAAAAAAATAGTAGGGAGAAGAATAAGAGAGTTTCTTGAAGGGTTATTACAACCTCTTTGGTAAGTTATCATTTGAAAAATGGTAGCTATATGAGACAAACTTGTATTGAATTGAACCTAAATCATACTACTTTTAGAAGAGCACTTAATTGATGAGAGAGAATTGATTATCCTCTTCAAAATAAAACATGAACTTTTGGTGGAAAACTTCCATGTTTTGATAAGAAGCTATCTGATGATGTGAAAGAAGAAATTACACAATTTTGATACTCTAGCTCACAAGTATCACCCTATGCTAAAGATGTGTTAAAGTTGAGAATTGGCATCAGAGACCACATAAAACATCCTAAACACTATTTGGAGGTAAGTCAAACTATGTTGTTCAAACAATTTAGAGAGAGCCATCCAAGTCTTCATATGTCACAAAGGGCTTTTGAATTTTTGAAGCCATTTTATTGCGTGCCATTTAAAATTTGAAATACATGTTGTTGCAAATATCATGTCGAGTTTTCTATGCACCATGAATTATTATGCTCCATCCATTTTACTTTGCATAGTAAAAAAATGTTGGAAAATTGTGGTGCCAGTGGGCTTCCAAAATCATCAAGAGACTTGCTAGATCAATTTTTATGTCATAGAGTTGATGGTTGTTTCTTTTATAGAAATGCTTGCTTAAATGAGAAGTGTTCATAATGTGGTGGCTTATCCAAGCTTGACACATGTTTCCATGAGGGGTGCAAAAAAGATCTTGGAAAGACAATAGTTAAAAAAAAGGTATATGAAATGGTGAAATACACATTGAAGAGTGGGGATGAGGGCTCTACATGTGAATTGGTTGGAAAAGGAATCAATGTGGCTAGTCTTATTTCATATTTCAAGGAAAATTTTTCCTACAAGTATACAAGACTAAAACGTCCCTTTACTGATTTTATATGAAATTTCAAGCCTCAAATTAGATCTTTAAAATCAAGCAACCCATATTTCAAAAATCCACCAATTTCTCAATAAACCCCAAATCGGGTATGCCAGAAATAGTGCCAAAAGCTTCACAGCTTCACCTATTATTAATAAATCTGAAAGTGGACATTTAAAAAATAATTTGAGCAGCATAATAGCCTATAAAATGATATTTCTAGATCTGTATAACATGCACACAATAGCTCCCAAACGGAGGACAAAAACAATGCTCATCGGGCTCCTGAAAATAGCACAAAATAGCCCAGAATCACCACAAAAACTTAATAATCTATCACAGAAGTATAATCATATCAAAATAAATATATTCAGCTCTTTTTTAATATTTAAAAGTCTGATATACAGCAGCAACCCAAACTGATATGAAATACTCAACCGAAAACACCAAACTCTTATAAAAACACACCCAATAAACCCACAAATCTGCACTGTTCAGCACAAACTCAAACTCTGCATGAGCATGCACATGGAATGGATTTAAAATCCCATACTTAGCCATTTTAGAAACCTACAAACTCCTGTTCTTGGGTCTCCTTCTCCACAGGTTTGGCAGCCTTTGAAGAACAACAAAGAAATGAGCAAAAATCAAGTTCTGGAATGAGCCCAAAATGCCTCCAAACCCCTTAAAAGAGGGCATAACCCTAACTCACGTCCAAGAGGGGTTAATAAAATATAATTTAATAATAACTTTTATTTATTAGTCCATTGGTTTCCAAAGATTAGCCCCTTTTGCTGAAACTTCACCTTTTTGGGGCCTGCCTGCCTTAGCAAAGTTTATTATTTTTAATTATTTGAAAAGGGAACATGACAAAGACATAGTCATAGGTCTCAATGTTTGGATCAAGAATTTTGAATGTCTAAGGAGACTTTTTCCATTGGCACTATTATATTAGTTATTGATTTTCTTGAGAACTACACATTGTAACCTCAAAATGAGACACAATCTCAGTATTACAACTCCATTCAAATTGCTATTTTTATCCACATAACATATAGACATGCCCTTGATAGTGCGGAAGATTATTAGAGAGTATCATTTTTATATGAGTGATGATAGATCTCACTCTCATGAGTTTGTGCAACATTGTTTCAAGAGTTATTTTGATTTCTTATAGGAGCGTGCAATTGCTATGGATAGACATATCATTTGGTCAGATAACTATACAGGTCAATTCAAGAATACTCGCTTGTTTTATTGGTTGTGTAGGATGCATGTAGCAAGGTGGGTGCCTCATATTTGGAGTTTTTTTGAGTCTGACCATGGGAAAGGGGAACATGATGGAGCAAGGGCATGCGTGAAGAGAGCTCCAGTTAAAGAGTAATTGAATATTTCAACAATAGAGCTTCTTGATGCTCGTAGCATTGTTGATTGGTGTAGTTTAACATTATCACAAGGGGGGACTCTTGGTTCAGTGGTACACAAGTTCTCTTGGTTGGTTGAGGAAGGGTTCGTAGGTGATAGATCAAATTGTGCTATAGTGAGAGACTCATAAAAAATGCATTCATTTTGGAGCTCTAATTCTAGTACATGGACCATTTGGACATGACAACTAGCTTTGTTTTATCCTAGTTGTTTTTAGTGTGATTGGGATCAGTGTGAGTGGAGTGATTGGGTGGACACATGGGCTCCACATTATCTCACTCCATTTTCTATCATGCCCTCTCTTATAAATGATGACATGGAAAGTTCACTTGAGCATAACCATCTATCAGATCTTCTTTAGCTAGGACATGTCTTTGCATTGGTTGCACCATAGGGGAATGATGAGAAGTCCAATTATTGGTTAGCATATTGTGTAAGAGGTAAACAAAAGCTTGCACAATTGATGATAGATGATGATGGATTCACATATCCTATTGGTTTAGCAGTTGTCACTAGAACATGGTTGCAAATATACATGCTTAGAAGAAATGGAATTCTTGCATTCAAAGACTATCAGAAGCACAAAATAATTCTCATATATTCATATCTTATTATAGCAACAAATGTGAAGTTGTTGAGGCATCAAAGAAGACCAAAAGTAAAAGAACTTTTTGCTATTACTAATACTGATCATGAAGCCCTGTTGGAGACCCTAAAATAGAGAGAGGACCCTACTAGAACACTTTACTAGGTATATTTACTTCTTATGTTATTTTCTTCATAATGATTAAGTGAATCAATGATTATCTTGTTTAATACAATAAGTCACTAATAGTTTTTATGATATTGGAATTTAGGTACATCATGAAGAGTGGGGGGGAGGGGGGGTGTGGGCGGGGGGGGGGGGGGGTTTGGGTGTTGGGGAGAATTCCTAAGATTTATGATGTAGTATGATGTAAAATGTGAAGTTTTTTTATATATGGTTTTTGCAATAATGAAAAAGATAGGTTAAATTAGTTACATATTTTAATTTGGTAGGTTCTTTGTAAGGAATTATAAGAGGAAGATATTGAAAAAATTCTTGCAAATCATATTTACATGTGATACAAGGCTATACCGACTATTTTAAGAGCATTTATAACTATATGAGTATTGAAGCAAGGAGACAATGAAAGATAATTGCTTGCGGATATCTTATTACAAGTTTGGATTTTTTATTATTTGACATAGAGCTGACATTATGATCATTAAAACCATTTTTATCAAACTAATCAAATAAGAAAAATCTAGAAATTATGGATGAATAATTAGAATACTTGATTCCTTAAAAACCAATTTGGGGAAGGTGTCAATAAGTTTGAATACTCATTTGCAATGAGGCATCGAAACAAGAAGTGATTTTATGATGCTCATATTGTGTAAGCCTTTTACTACAAGTCTTATCAATGCATTTCATTTTTTTTTACGGTTTGAGGTTTCCATTGTATATTTTACTCATTATTTTATTCTAATAATGTGATCTTGTTTATTGTCAAAGTTAAACCCTTGTATATTGTCAATATTTTGGATTGAATGAACATCTTGCATTTGATGCTCTCCATAATCATCTTCATGTTCAAGTGCTAGTTTGAATGGTGACTCCTCCCTTGACTTGAGCTAGGAAAAATACCCAATTGCATAGCATCTTGAAAGCACAAACTTTAAGCTTGATTTGCTGGTTTCTATAGTGTTTCTCCTTTTTGTTGGTTCATCATGGTTACTATGCATTATTAAAACCATGCAACCTCTTTCTCCATTGGAAAAAAGTGTGGCAACAATTCTTACCAAATTGATTTTCCCCATGATATTAACTTGTCTCCTATATTTAATGTTTATGACTTGTATGCTTTCAAAGGTACTTTTTCAACTGATGTGGATGTAGGTACACTTGAAGAACCCAAGGAAGAGTTAAAGAAAGCCATACAACCTATGCTTAAACCAGTGGTGTAAACTATTTTGGACAAGAGGATTAGTAAGCAAACAAGGAGGAAATCATATTATGAGTATCTAGTACAGTGGAAGGGGCAAACAACAACAGATGCCACTTGGTTGACTGAGAAGGCTCTTAAGGCCTATGGCATTGGACCTTCACTTCTCAACACTCTAGAGTCTAGAGTTTCTTTAATGTAGGGGAGAATGGTGCAGAGCACCTAATTTTGTGTTTTCTTTTCTTGATGTAATAAGGTCTAGGGATAGAACTAATGATCTCCCTATGACCATCCACTTTTGTAATGGACACAAGACCCCATGGGGCAACTGTAAGCCTTGGGAATCAATTGGTCCAATAAAGTGGATTTTTGGTTATTTCTATGTTTTCTAGGTAGTCTAGTTGTTTAGAACACTAGTAGGGTCCCTAGGAGTTTGTGGAATCCATTTACAAGAAAATTTGCAATAAAAGTTGTCTTAGCACAAAAATTGCAAAATTGCAATTGCAATTTTCTTGACAACTTTTCAAAATGTAACTTGTAATGGCCACAACTATCTGTAGGTTGGTTTAATCAGTTGCAAATAGCCTATAAAGGCTCTGAACATTTAAAGAAGGAGATAGATTGAAAAAACACATTGTACTTTCTCTGAAATCAATAAAAACTTGTCATTTCTAGTGCATTTTTTCTGATTTCTCATGTGCAGTACAAAACCAAATGGTTGAAGGGTGAACCTTTTGCATTGATAAGTTGGCAGTATTCATTTAGAAGATCTTGGTTTTGGTTTGAAGTCCCTATCAATCATTTTGCAAAAAAATCCTATTTTCTTGGTTGTTGGTCTGAGAAACCCTTAAAATCAAGGTTTGGTCACAAAAATGACCCCAACTTGATTCTCTACCTGTGGATTTCTTTCCATTTTGGCATGGAGCAAGTAAGGGATGTACTTTATCATATTTTGGAAGTTTTGGAGTAGGAGATTGCATTGGTGAATTTTGAGAGTGAGCCCTAGGTCAAATATCTCTATGTATTTGACCCTATTTTGGAGGAATTTGGGTGGATAGGATGGTGGAAAGAGTTTTAGGACACACTGTAAAAATAAATTACCCTTATCTAAATCTAAAGAATAGCCTGGTGGTAAATATTTGACTTCATGCACCCATTCTTGACCATTTTCCTTGAAAACCAAGCCTAAAGTAGTTAATTAGGCCAATGTACTTGGTGTTGGTTGAGATATGTTGGAGTGGAGTTGGCCTTTGAAACTTTGGAGTTTTTTAGTACTTGGAAAAGGGTACTTGAATTAGCTTTTGATTTCCTAGGTCCTTTGGTAAGTTTTGGAGTTATTGGTCAAAATCTATTTTAGGAGACCTAATAGGCTACTAGGTCTAATTAAGCAAATTGAGTTGTGGGTTGTTGGGAGTGCAACCAGTGATTGGTTCACCTTGTTTGTGTTGAGACCAAGTTTTTCCAAGCCCTTGCTAGTGGTGAAAAGGCATAGAACAAAAAATTCTCATTTTGCCCATTTTGAGGGAGGTTGTCATATTTGCATTGAATTGGGTGCATGTGGTTTTGGGTCGTACTTGTGGAAGGTAAGTCTAGAAACCTTTTTTAGTGTTTTTTAGGAGGAGTATCCATTTAAAGAAGTAGACCAAGACTTTTGTTAAATCCTTGTTAAAATCTTGAAGGTTGTGTAGGAGTTGGCTTGATGCTTACTTCCATTGTGCTATCTTTGTCAAGGAGTCCCCTCCTTTTGCTAAGGTATCTCAAAGTTCATAACAACTATCAACCTACTGAATGCTCTTGAGAAATGGATCCATCTTGCATTGATGCTTATAATCATTAGGAAAAATGCATATACTCTGAATTTTTAGTAGCAAGGTTCTCACTAAAAACTTTTACAATACTATAAAAATAATCTTCTAAGCTTTGGTTAGCTACCATCTCATTCATATTTTTTATTGTGATTATGTGGTTTGAATCACATCTTCCTCATTCTACTCAACCAACGAATGTAATGGCATTTTAAAATCAGGATAATTGGTCTAAGAAGGCCATCATGTAAGTTTGATAATTTGACCATGTAGGGACTCATATACGGGTTGTTCTGTTTCTTTTGCAAGGCTATGACCCCTAAAACTTGGAATCTAAAAAATAGGAGGTATACTTGGATATTGTAGAGGATCAACATGCCTAGAGCTTGGAAATTCATTTTTTAGGCCCTCCACTTTAATGGGTTAGTTCATTGACTAGGAACACAAGGTGGTTGGGTCTTTACCTCTTGAAATTGAGAAAATTGCAATCTCATCTACTCTTATTTTATAGTTATCTCTCTTGCAAGATATTTTTCATACTTCCTTTGTTGCCAATCCATTTTTTGTTGATCTTGGTAAGCACACTCATCATTATGCATGTAATACTCTTGTTGTCTATCAATAATCCTCATTTCCTCTTATTTTATAAACATGTGGGGGATAGTTCATAAAATTTCATAGGTGCACCACATCCATAAGAGTTCATAAAAGTAACATTATATGACATTAAAGGATGATAGTCCATTTGCACACACTCTTTAGCATCTCCAAATCAGATATTCATTAATATGGTGATTTAACATCACCAAAACATGTTGAGCTCTTAGGCCCACCCCTTGAAACAAGAGTAAAATCAACAAGAATCCCTTTGCATGTAGTCTCAAGCCTCCCCAAATGAACTAGTCATTACCAAGGTGGTTCAACATCACCCATTAGTGTTGAACCCTTAGGCCCACCCTTCCAATTAAGAGGAAAATTGGTTCTTAGTCCAATAACATTAATGAAATACAAGGTTGTTGATCATTCACATACCTAGTACATCTAATAAAAAGAGCTTTCAAGAATACATGACATGTTTCCAAATGCATATCCATAAAAATGTACAAAAATGAAATTCTAAAATATTAAAGGATGCTAGTCCCTTTGCACACACCCTTTAGCATCTCTAGAAGAGCTAGTGATTTCTATGTGGATTCAATATCACCCAAACATGTTGAGCCCTTAGGCCCACCCATTTGAATTAGTAGGAAAATTGATTGGTTATCCAACAATGCTCATGCTAAGAAAGCTTGTTAATCGATCACATACCAACCACATCTCATCAAAAAATAATAATCAAGTAACGCATACATGAGGTATGCACAATCACTAACCATTCCATGCACTTTTTTATCACATCAATACATGGAACACTGGTGTAGAGCACCTAATAATTTTTCTTTTCTTGATTTAATAAGGTCTAGGAATAGATCTAACGATCTCCCCATGACCATCCACATTTTTAATGGACACAAGACCCCATGGTGCAACTATAAGCCTTGGGCACCAATTGGTCCAATAAAGTGGATTTTTGGTAAATTCCATATTTTCTAGGCAAGTCTAGGTGTTTAGAACATTATTAGGGTCACTAGGAGTTTGTAGAGTCCATTTGCAACAAAACTTGTCTTAGCACAAAAATTGCAAAAATTTGCTTAGCAACTTTTGCAATTTTCTTGAAAACTTTTCAAAATGTAACTCCCAATGGCTAGAACTATCCATAGGTTGGTTGAATCAGTTGTAAATAGTCTGTATAGACTCTAAGCATTTGAAGAAGGAGATAGATTGAAGAAACACATTGTACTTGCTCTCAAATCAATAAAGAACTTGTTGTTTCCAGTGCATTTTTTTGATTTTCCACGTGCAGTACAAAACCAAATGGTTGAAGGGGACTATTTATTTATAAGATTTTGGTTTTGGTTTGAAGTCCCTATCAATCATTTTGCAAAAGTTATTCAATTTCTAAATACACATCCATAAAAGTGCATAAAAATAATATTCTATGACATTAAAGGATCACCACAACATAAATTTGAAACCACTGATCTTGGCATTGAATCATTAGTGTCATTAGCTCTAGGTGGGTGGGTGAACCCTAGTGAGACCCTTGTTTTGATCATGGATACCATCCATCATCCACAACCACCCTATATCAAGGAGTCTCTAAGGTGCTCTAAGTGTGTTTTGAGGTCAATCTTCTAAGGGCCATAACTTGAAGCTCGTAAGGGCTATCGATGAATCATTGAATGATATAGGATGACGATACTAGGTCCTATAATAACATATCTCATTTTCAAGATATTATCTTCCATTTGGATTAAACACATCGATCTCGCTCGATGCAAAAACTCGTAGTTTGCCTCAGTTCATAGGTGCACCACAGCGTAACTTTGAAACTGCTAATCTTGGCATCGAATCATCAATTCTATTAGCTCCATATGGGTGGGTGAACCCTAATGATACCTCTTTTCTAGCTGCAAAGACCCTCCATCATCCATGGCCACCCCATACCAAGGAGTCTCCAAGGTACTCTAAGTACTTTTTGAGGTTGATCTTCCAAGGCTCGTAACTCAGAGTTCGTGAGGGCTATCTATGAACCGTTGAATGCTATAGGACGATGATGCTGAGGCATAAAATAACCTATCTCATTTTTGAGAGATCACATTTTTTTTGGATTTGGCACAGCGATCTCGTTGGATGCCAAAACTCGCAGTGTGCCTCAGTTCATAGGTGTACCACAACGTAACTTTGAAACCACTGAGCTTAGCATTGAATTGTCAAAACCATTAGCTCTAGATGAGTGGGTGAACCCTAGTAACAACCTTGTTCCAACCATGGAGACCCTCCATCATCTATGGGCACCCCGTATTGAGGAATCTCCAAGGTGCTCTAAGTGCATTTTAAGGTCAATCTTATGAGGGTCGTAACTCGTAGCTCATGAGGGCTATTAATGAACTGTAAAATGCTATAGGATGATGATGTCAAGGCCTAAAATAACCTATCTCATTTTTGAGATATCACATTCTATTTGGATTCTCCATAGCAATCTCGCTCGATGTCAAAACTTGCAGTGTGCCTTAGTTCATAGGTGCACCACAACATAACTTTGAAACCACTGATCTTGGCATCAAATTGTCAATGCCATTAGCTCTAGATTGGTAGGTGAGCCCTAGTAACACCCTTGTTCTAGTCACAAAGATCCTCCATCATTCGCAACCACCCCGTATCGAGGAGTCTCCAAGGTGCTCTAAGTGTGTTTCAAGGTCAATCTTTTGAGGGTCCTAACTTAGAGCTCATGAGGGCTATTGATCACTAATACATTTGGGGTGAAATTACGATGGAAATTTATGATGATGGCCAAATGTTATGTGTTTTTAGATTTTCTTTTCAATTATAACCTGACAACATTGCAATTGCGACGCTAACGAAATATAAGAAAAAAAGGAAAAGAAAACGTTGCTCATTTGGGTAATTTGTATGTTTAGAATCCACAGGCATCTCTACAACGAAAGGGCCAAGGTAACATTTGGCAGAAACTCACAAGTTCAAGGGAAGAGAAAGAAAACCAAAAAAACCTTGCTCATAATATTGCCATTATAGTTTTTATTTTTGTTTTGTTGTTCAACAGGAGGCACAGATAGACAAAGCACGGGCATCTGTAATTATATTACACATTGAGATAGAGGGCAGGGGATCTTCATTTGCAGTGGCAAGGGAGGAATTCCTTAGAGTGGAGGCTACTAATCATAGGTTTCCTTAAATGCTCCTCCTTTTCTTGCAGAAAGAAAACAATAGATAGTAGTAAAAATGAAACTTTTCTTTTTTTCCATACTCTCTCTCTCCTTGTTTCATTTTGTGGAACACACCTGTAGGTAATGCATATCTTAGGGTATTAGGGTTTTCATTTTATGTGAGGGAAACCATAGAGAAACACCATGTGAGGGAATGCCATGATCTCATGATATGTACAAAATGGATTTTTTGAAAAGACTTTAGAAACTTTCAAGCAAATACTATTTCTAATTATTTATTGCTGCTCTATTTTGGTATTTGATGATTGTAGATGCTTAAACATTTAATGTCATTATGGTTATATGAATGGATTGTTTGCCTTAGAACACTATCATCTTCAAAATCCTATATAAAATCTATATGACCATTTCATTTCTTCAATATGCCCTATGGATGTCCCTATCTAACTATATATCTTTTAATTGCATATAATAACTAATTTATGTGTTTTTTCATGACTATGTTTGAATCATATAATTGTGATCTCTCTAGCACTATGATGTCGTTTAATATGTCTTGCTAAAGCTTGTAAATTTTGTTCCTTTTGCCATGTCATGTAATATGTCTTTCCTTGTAGCTTATATGTTTTGAAATTGCTGTTAGGCCTTGTAGCTTATATAATTTGATTGTTGGAGAGCTTCTAGAGCTAAACAAGAAGACCATTGCAAGAGTTATAGCCACATGCTCGAGTACGAAAATTGTATATTTTTTAATCTAATGTATATTTTAACTAGACTTTTAGCTTATATGTTTTGAAATTGCTTTTAGTGGCTTAATTTTGTAAGGTCTTTTGAAATAAGACCTTCAAGCGGTTGGTCAAAGTTTTACAAATAATCTTATCCACAAATTTCCCTAGAACAACTGACTAAATGTTATAAAAGGTGATTGGGTTAAATGTCTTAGGAATAAAGTCAAAGAAAGTATTTTTAAAATATTAAAGAATTTAATTAGGTCTAAGAAGATTTGTGTACTTTCAACAGTTTTGCTTAGTTTGTGAAAGTTGTAGACCAAAGTTTTCATAGCCTAATTTTTGCTTCCTGTGAAGAATGATCATGTCAGGTAATATAAGTGAGGACCAAAATAGGGAGACAATTTCTAGATTGTGGTCTAACTTGAAAAGAAAAGGTGATGGAAAATGTTATTGTCCTTGCAAAATTTGTAAAGGCTTAAACCGTAGAAGATTTCTAATCAAAATAGTTAAGAGACATTGTAGGGAGAATGGTCACATTGAAGGGGGGCATGACTATCATCCACTGGTAAGTTGTTCATTATATCATTTTAACAATTTATATACATGTAAAATCACTTGATGATGATTTGATGATCATGGTTTATTTATGTTAATCAATTTTATATAGCTTGATCTCCCCAGGGAAGTACATGATATGAACCACAACAATTTGAAGAATATAGTTTTCAAAGTGGAGGAACATGGAGGTGCGAATATCCAAGGTGAAGATAATGATCCCATGGTAGATGACTATCATGTGCTAGAAAACATAATTGAAGATGATGGTATAAATACATTGATCCATGACACATTTAGTTTGAGTGTATTTGATCGTGATGATGATGATAGCCTCGATGTACCTCTACTTGAGAAGGCATATGAGACCCTATACAAAGACTCCCAAACAACTCTTCTCTCTGTTGTATTGTTGTTGTTGAACTTGAAGGTTATGAATGGTTTATCCAACATAACAATGTCATGTATGTTAAGGTATGTCATATATGTCTTTATAGTTAACAAAGGGTGAATAATGTACCGCTAATATTTTTTATATTAACAACTTATATTTTTTGTTGTAGATTGATAGGCGAGTTTCAGTTAGCACCATCAAATATTCTACCTTGCTTATATTGAGAATTATCTGCTATTATAAAAGATATTGGAATGGGGTATGAAGAAATACATGCTTGTCCCAATGATCATATTATATATTATAAAGAACATGATCATATTATATATTATAAAGAACATGAATTTGTAACACAATGTCCTGTATGTCATACGAGTAGATATTGAACAGATCGACTAAAAAAAAAGGTGCCTCAAAAGGTTCTTTGTTACATCCCCATTATTCCATGCATCCGACAATTATTTAGGCATAGTAGCTTGGCTCAATTTATGGATTATCATGCATGCAATAGAAGTTGAGATGAAATTATTTGAATCCCTATAGATGGTTCAACATTTATGCACATAGAGGAAAACTGACAACAGTTCAAAGAAGAACCTCATAATCTCAGGATTTCATTGGCAGTGGATGGTGTTAATCCATTTGTAGAGATGAGATCTATTTACTCGGTGTGGCCTATTTTTGTTATCAACAATAACATTCCTCCATGGATGTCAATAAAGAAGGAGCACATTATGTTGGCAATGATTGTTCTAGGTATCTTATCATTTGATAGTTATTAATTTACATGTACTTACAAATCTTGAGTAAAACGGTCACAATAATTATGTAATGTTACTGTTCATTCAAGTAGGTAAATATCAAGTTAAAGATATGAATGTATATATTGAGCCTCTTATCGACGAGTTGGTGGAGTTATGGAACGGTGTCACTATGTATGACGTGTCTAGACCAATAGGACAATGACAATTCCAATTCCATGCAATACTTGCATGGACAATATATGATGCCCCAGGGCTAACATATTTTTGTGGTATGTTATAGTGAATTCAAGTTGTGCATGATAATTCTAATTATAAAAATCAACATATTTAATAATCTAATTATATCATTATCTTGTAGGTCTTCAAACAAAGGGAAAATTTGCATGTCCAGTTTGTGGTCCAAAGATGAAATCTCGTCATTCAAAAAGTTTAGGAAAGTAGGTGTTTGATGAGTGTAGACACTTCCTTCATAGGAATCATAAGTATCGAAGTATAGAAAAAATATCTTTTCAATGGGAAAAAAGAGACTACATCAAAGCCACGAAGAATGACACCTCGCCTATGGAAGTTGGAATATAATAGAATTAATCGTTGAGGTAATGTCGTTCCACCTAATGGTTTATGTTTTTAATTTATACATTGCTATTGTGATTTTTTTTTACTAATTGTGTAATTGATGATCATGAAGGTCATCAAGGCAGTACTGACAACCCTCCAAAGGGACTAAAAAGCTATCCTAGACAATTTAGTAGGTTTCCCTACTACAAGCACTTACAAATTGTGCATTTGTTTGATGCTATGCATATTGGAAAGAATATAATAGAGACATTGTGGAAAATATTGGATGGAAGGCGTGACAAAGAAAAAATCATCAAAATTTGTAATTACATTCATGAATCCAATCATGCATTGAAGAATTTCATTCACTCAAATAGAAATAGAGATCAAATTAATATAAGTGTCCTTCCTTGGTTATTAACAGAGCAGAAAAGTGATGCCATAAAAGAAGTCATACGAAAAATTCAATTTCCCATAAGATTTTCTATGAAAATAAAAAATCTCTTATAAAAAAAAAGTGAATTTGGGCTAGGGCTCAAAACGCATGATTGGCATACTTTCATCAAGGTAAGTTATGTTCTTTTGTATTTACAATATATTCATAAACTACATGTATTGTTTGTTATATTATGTTAGAAAATAATGAAATGATTGGTTTATAATTACTACAGTACATACTTCCTCTATCTCTCCTAGAGCACTTCAACAATAACATCAAACAAGTGATATACAATCTTGGAAAATACGTGAGGTAAGTAGTAATATCTGTTCAATTTTTTGTATATATTTATTATATTTGCGATTTTTTTTTCTTGCTATGTAATCTATTGTATATTATTTTGTAAAGTATCATATCTATATATATTTTGTGACTTGAATCTCTTAATGTAGGTGGTTTTCATCTTAAAAATCCATAAAGAAGATATAAACTATTGGAAGAGAAGAATTCCTCATTTACTATGTGAAATGCAAAAGTGTCTACCTCCAACTTTTTTCAATGCATAGGAACACTACCTCATACATCTAGTTGAGGAGATTGAATTGTGTGGTCCTGTACACACTAGGTCAATGTGGATGGTTGAGATGCACTTGAAATCTTTGAAGGCTTTGATTTGAGAAAGAGCACATCCTGAGGGTTCTATGGTGGAGGGATATATGGTATACTAGACTATGGTGTACATTACTAAATATCTTCCTAAGTTTCCATCAAATATCTATGTAGATCGCATTTGGGATCTCGAGCCTTTTAAAAAATTAGAAGGGGAGTACTTGATGGGGAAAGGTACATTGAGGAAGGTGAGAGGTAATAAATTATAAGATGTTATTGTAATAAATTATTTCTTAATCTTCAAAATAAATTGGTTGTAAGTTGTCTTTTTTTTGTATAGGTGCTCGAGAGTGGGATGCACTACATTTGTATATTGCAAACAATCTTGATTGGATGATGGTATGGATTGAATGATGTCAACATTCTATCGCACATTAACATGGGAAGGTGTATCTTCATTGGTTAAAGAAGCTCATCGTAATGGAGATTCCAATGTTATGCAAAGGGAAATAGATTTAGCACATGGTTTAAGAGATTTCTAGGTATGTAAAAATTTATTAATCACCCGTATGTTTATCAACTCATGATACAATAATTTTGACATGTTTCACATATTATTGCAAGTTAAAAACCACAAGGCTATGTTTTGTAATGGTCAAAATTTTTGTGTCAAAGTGTTGGATGACACAAAAAAAACTTGTGATTCAAGAATAACTATAGTCTTTCAAGTGACTAATATTTCATCTAGAAACGACTTACATCTCAAGAGTCTGAAAATTGATACTATGGCATTTTGGATGATATACTTGAGTGTGACTTTAGTTCCTTAAAATTAGTACTCTTTGTTGCTAAATGGTACAGGCTATGACTTAATCCAAATGATCTTGAGAGAACTATTATTGAACATGATAATGGATTTACAATGGTTAATACAAGGTCATTTGAGCCAATTGGGGATGAGCCCTATGTTCTTCCTGATGTAGAGCCTCACCTTGGAAAACTCAGGAGGAAAATAGTCACTCAACTGAGTTGCTTCAAGGGGCACATACACCCTCAAGGATCAAACTAAAACCAAACTCGACACTTGACTAACTAGTTCTTTGCATACATATTTAAAATGAGAACTTGTGACATGAACTTCATGGATGATTAAAAACTCCTGCAGACTGTTAACAAACTAATTTTTCAATACCCAATGAAAACTAGAATGCGACATGAACTTTCTTGACCTCCTATCACAACATAGAACTTCCTCCAGCCGAATCCCTAACAAATGTTAATGCATGTTTTGGATTTCCATAAATTTTGACCTCTTTTTAACCCAATTTTGAAACCCCCTCATGTACATTAAAAAGTTTTCAAGCTATCGATGAATACATAGAGATATTCACCATTTTCAAATGCTTCCTCCCACGTAGGCACAAGAAAAATTAAAAAGAATAGTAAAACAAACATAAAGTAGTAGACTGTAATACATGACTCTTTCTCACGATCTCAAGAACAGATCGTAGAGAGATTACAAGTGATTCATTCCCTATTTCGACACTCAAAATAATGAATGCTTACATGCACAGTTTTCTAAAACTAAATTTATCGTGATTAACACAGAAACTACAGATTTCTAAAGGAAAATAAAATGATATGGGATGCTATTCATACTAATTATTCAATTGATTTCTAATCTTGCACACAAACTTTTCAGATTTACAAGTTTTTGTAAAAGCAAATGAAAACTACACATTCCACTTAAAGTTTTTTTTTCAAGCAAATTAGTACATAGCATAAAATGTGAACTTTCTATATCTCCCCTCTACTCCATCCCCTCCGATTTCATATATATCCAACTTTTCAATACTTTTTCCCTTTCTATTGGGAAGCTGAAATGTCATCTACTTAATAAACAAAGAACCATTTCTTTGAAATCATTATGGGGAATCATAATTAGCAGAAAACTACCACCAACCTCCTATCGCTGCAACTACAAACCTAAATTGAAACAAAACAACTCCACACAAAATGACTTTGCCCTAAGTGGCTATAATTGGAGAGCTTATATGATTGCTATTCCATTTATGCCACCACATCATAGGAATTTATTACAAACATTAAAATTTAAACACACTTTAAAACATAACATTAAATTTCTGCACAACTTCCTATCACATTTTTAATCCTGTTAGTTCTTGTAGCAAAAATTGTCAAGTCTACCACTGTAGTATACTTCCCTATAGAATGAATCTCAAGTCCTCTTGAGATGAGGTGTTGTAGTAATGAGCCATGCTTGTTGCTTTGTTCCTCATCTATCCAAATATCTTCTATTGCAGGTTTGTTCTTCCATTTTACTAGATACTGAGTATATTGTCTCCTTTGAGTCTTCTTAGAAACACCTGCAAAAATAAATGTTAGAAAAGGAAAATATTTCTTCATCTTTACTTTAGGCTTATACTCATCTTCTTTTTGTAATTCTACATTTTCTTGTCCTTGACTCCCTTGTATTTGTCTTTCCTTCTTCATTTTAATCTTTGGTTTGTTTTTTTTTTTGTAACATAAAAACTATTTGTTGCTAATCATTCATTTCCAGTAACAACTTTACTACTGCATACATTTGTAACTCCATGAAATACTCTTGCCAATGATATTATTCTTTCTTGTCCACCCAAAAATTCCTTTTCTCCATATAGAGAGAATACACAAATACTTCATCCCTTTCATAACCCATAACCAACTTTTCTATAGTCTCTTCTCTTGGAACCAAATCAGATTTCTCAATGTACATTTCTTCAATCTTGTCATAAACATAATCAAAATTTATTACCTTGTCATAAACACATTCAAAATTTGTTACCTTGTCATAGACATATTCAGCCTCATCTTCTTTTTCCATAACATCACCAAATACCTCTTCTCTACAAACTTCTTCATCTTGAGTCTTCATACTACCACCATTCCTTTGCCATTCTCCCATGATGGCTGCAAACTCTACCCATAAATCAGATTCTTCTTCAAAACTTTCTGCTACACATTCTTTATCTCCATCTTCATGCCATTCCTCTTGACATTCCACTTCATCATGCATTTCTAATGCTTCATCGGTTGCCTCCAAAACCTTGTTCATAGGAGTACCTTCAAGAATTGTACTCTTCTCTATTTTCAAAGTACATGTTACTGTTCCAACCACAAATTGTTCACTCTCAAATCCCATAGTACTTGTCTCATTACTCCTCTCGTCAATAGTTACTTGTTGCACTTCTTCTTTCTACACTTCATGTTCTTTCCCTTCCAAAGAACAACTTACATTTGTCATTGTTGAGATTTCTATCCCAACTTCACATACATCTACACTCTTCATGGCTGCCTTCTCTGTAAATTCATTAGCATCCACCAAAAATTTTGTCACTTCCTCTTTTTGCATTTTATTTTCTTCAAACTTAGCTTCATTCTCTTCAAGTTTCCTTCTCAAACTTTCTATCTCCTCTTGTATCTTGCTCATCTCTTCCCTTTGTTTTCTTATTTCTTCTTCTCTTTTATTCTTTCTCTCTCTCCTTAGCTGTGGATCCTTTCTCTGTTGATACTTTCTAAATAGGTACAACCCCTCTATTAAAGTTGCATTCCCTTGCTCCATTGTGTCTCACCTAGGATATTATTTTTTCTAGTCTCTTGGACTTCTTCTTAGATTCTTCTCTCAACCTATTATAACTACACAGACACACATAACCACTTTTTCCCAAACCTTTTGCTGAGCTCTAATACCAAAAATGATGTAGAGCCTCACCTTGGAAAACTCAGGAGGAAAACAATCACTCACTGAGTTGCTTCAAGGGGTACATACACCCTCCAGGATCAAACTAAAACCAAACTCAACACTTGACTAATTGGTTCTTTGCATACATATTTAATATGAGAACTTGTGACATGAACTTCATGGATGATTAAAAACTCCTGCAGACTGTTAACAAACTGATTTTTCAATACCCAGTGAAAACTGGAATGTGCTATGAACTTTCTTGACCTCCTGTCACAACATAGAACTTCCTCTAGCCGAATCCCTAACAAATGTTAATGCATGTTTTGGATTTCCATACATTTTGACCTCTTTTTAATCCAATTTTGAAACCCCCTCATGTACAATAACAATTTTTCAAGCTATTGGTGAATACATAGAGATATTCACCATTTTCAAATGCTTCCTCTCATGCGAGCACAAGCAAAATTAAAAGGAACAACAAAACAAACATAAAATAGTAGACTATATTACATGACTCTCTCTCACGATCTCAAGAATAGATCATAGAGAGATTACAAGTGATTCATTCCCAATTTTGACTCTCAAAACAATGAATGTTTACATGCACAGTTTTCTAAAACTAAATTTATTGAGACTAACATAGAAATTACGGATTTCTAAAGGAAAATAAAATGATATGGGATGCTATTCCTACTAATTATTCAATTGATTCCAAATCTTGTACATAGACTTTTTAGATTTACAATTTTTTGTAAAAGCAAATGAAAACTGCGCATTTGACTTAAAGTTTTTTTTTCAAGCAAATCAGTACATAGCATAAAATGTGAACTTTCTATATCTCCCCTCTGCTCCATCCCCTCTAATTTCATATATATCCAAATTTTCAATACTTTTTCCCTTTCTATTGGGAAGCTAAAATGTCGTCTACTCAGTAAACAAAGAATTGTTTCTTTGAAATCATTATGGGGAATCATAATCTATAGAAAACTGCCACCAACCTCCTATCGTTGCAACTACAGACCTAAACTAAAGCAAGACAACTCCACACAAAATGAATTTGTCCTAAGTGGCTATAATTGGAGAGCTTATCTGATTGCTATTCCATTTATGCCACCACATCATAGGAATTTATTACAAACATTAAAATTTAAACACACTTTAAAACATAACATTAAATTTCTGCACAACTTTCTGTCACATTTTTAATCCCATTAGTTCCTATAGCAGAAACTGTCAAGTCTACCATTGCAGCACTTCCAAGCCAATGTGAGCAAGTATTTTACTCAGAGGTTCCACATAAATCAGGTTGGTCATTTTTTGTTAGACATGAGCCGAGAGGAAGGCTGATAAAGTATAATGCGATGGAAGAAGAAGATGCCGAAGAAGTAGAAGATGATGTAGATGGTGATCACAATCGATAGTTATTGGATGATGTTCTTGACACAAATTTTCATGAAGAAGAAGAAGAAGATGATGATGATGATGCTGCTACTAATGATGATGGTGAAGATGATGTTGATGTTGATGATGATGATGTTGATGATGATGATGATGATGACGATGACGACGATGATGATGGTGAGGATAATGATGATGATGACGATGATGATGATGATGATGATGATGATGACACCAACCAAGCATCTTCATAAGATCCCTCTCCTTGATCCAAGCCAACTCCATTACCTATTAGAGTGCACACCAAATCCTTATTCCACCTTAGGTTCTACATCTTTGGAATAATCCCATGAATGTCCCTCAATCCATCGAATGGATTCATCCAAGCAATCTAATCAACAAACTATCAAATGCTCGCGATGCCTCAATAGGTGCCAAACTTGACTTCACCTTAAATAGGTGTTTCCTCCACCTCCAAACACATCAAAAAACATCAAATAGCATGTCCCCAAGGTGACTAAGCCCTCAACTCATCAGCTGATAGAAAAACCCAGTTTTAGCCCTTTACTAGGCCTACTTCCCTAGTAGGCTTATAATGTGAGCCTGATTTAAGTGTTATATTGTGTACCTTTTAATGTTTTTAATTTTTGTGTGATGCTTATGATGGATGTGATTATGATTATGATGTGATTATGCTCACAATAATTGAATTACATTTGCAGGAAATTGAACCCCTTTTAGGAGCATCCCGCACAATCTCATGGATCGACATGTATAAGTCAATACTCCTTATAAATAGTCTATTTAATACACCTATCAATAGTAAGATTGATGTCTTCTAAGATCTCTCCCATTTGTAGGTACCAATAAATAGGTATTTGTTAGAAGTGTCTTCCTCAAGTGAGGGAAATATAGGAATAGAAGAGGAAAGTGATACATGTAGTTTATCTAGAATAGGGAGATTAACTAGAGGTCAAAGGACTAGAAGGAAATTCAATAAATGCATGAATTTTTTCCTTGCTCAAGGGGGGTCATGCTCTTATGATGATGAGACAAAAGGCAACATCGAGGTGCTCTTGATGTACCAACATCTACAAAAACATTGGGTACCCAAGGAACTTCCTCCAATAAACACTGATTTTTGTGTGAGCGAGAGGATATATCTCATAGCACCATCATCATTACATGGTTTGGGCCTATTTTCTATGGATGGCATAAAGGTGTCTTACAACAAAGTTTTTGAATTGATGGAGTATCTTGGACCATGTTATGATTAGAAGAGTTGGATGCATAGTGTTCAATATAGAAAAAGTATGCGTAGGTATGCCCTCTCAGAAAACTATATACAATAGCAAGACAATAATCAAAGTAAAAGTGTGGCTATATACATTGATGGAAGGCCAAAAGTAATAGGGAATATTGAGGGTTTTATAAATAGTACATGACCTGGGTCAACTATAAAGCAACCCAATTGCATATTTGAGGCATGTGAGGGAAATCGTGTATTCATTTGTGTGATAAAATCAATACGTGTAGGGAAAGAGCTGCTTACTGATTACAATTTGAACCGCATAGATACAAACAAGGCTACTATCATGGGGGTGGTACATACTATTAAACCAACTTATAATCAATGACTCCAACATACCATTTAGTCAATAAATTTTTGGCTAACATTTTTATACTTGATCTTTGACATAGGGGCACAATATGGAGCAACTGCCCAGAGGGGATGTTGGAAATGTTCCCAGCTCATCTACACATGAGCAGGTAAAACTCATTGTAATTGTGCAAACTAGATAGAAGAAAAATGTTAAATTTTTAATGCTATTTTCTTCATTTTCTTGGAGTAATTTTGATAATACTAATACTATTGTTTTCACAGAGGGCCAGTGGTCAGAGAGAGAAAAAGGAACCTGCAGTCCCTCAATAGCCCCCCTGAGGAGGACCCTTTCTATATTGATTTAGCAGAGATCGATGACCCGATCAGTTCAATTAAAAAGGTGCTAAAGAAAATTGAAAGAGAAATTATACATTTGGAAACCATAAAGCCTACTACTCGGAAAATAAAAGATAGGGGATCTGAATTGTTGCACACCTCTGAAACCTTAAAATTAAGTATTAAAGAAATTTTTAGTTATAACAAGAGTTCAATAATAGTTTTTATGTTATGCTCTTTTATGGCATTAATTAAAATATGGATGCATTGTCTTTACAAATTTTTTTGCATGATTTCGAGCCCCATTCCCATGATGAGGGTCCTACAAGCGGTTCAGGTAGATCACATGTTCCATTCCCCACTTGTGTTTTCTACTGAATATATATAGGAATGATCATAATCATTGAAAATACATGCTCGAACAATCCTTTTTTTAATGCTCTAACAATCTTGTCCATGCTAGTCCACGCATTCTATATTTATGCATGTTCTAACAATTTTATTCTTTAGCTTCAAATCAATTGTATCCTATGGCGATGCCACCTCCATCCAAGACAACCACAAATCTCTTTCCAACTGCTAAGTCGGCAACATGCAGCTTACAGGCATCAACTGTTGCACTATCTACTGGTACACAAATCCCTCTTTTTCTCTCTTTTGTTATGTGTTTAAGTGTTATGTGTTTACGATGTAGATTGTAATGACCCCCCTTTGGTAGTCACTCAATGTTTAAACTTTTTCACAATTTTATGATTCCAAACCATAAGAACTTGACTCCATTCATAGCTTGGATATACAAGGTTATGTTATAGGTCAAACTTCAATTAGCTGTCTTTAGTTATGAAAGATTGTAATATTGAAGATCATCTTCTCTTGTAGTATATTATCGCAATTATATTTTGATGCAGAGTGTAGCAGCCGCTTCTTCTACTAGCCTTTAGAAGGCTTTCACAATCCAATTTTTGAATCCAGGACTTGGTATAAGTCCCCTTACCCACACCGGGTATACACAACTGCTGAGCCCAAATGGGGCAATCCACTTCAAAAACTTCATTCACTGACACAAGCAATGGTGATAGCAACTAGGACCTTCAATCTAACCACATTTTCCCAAATTACTTCAAAACAGTGACACACTGTCATGTTTCCTATGACAGCAGAGAACTAAAAAGTAGTTTTGCTTGAGAATAACTTACAAAACCCTTGCACAAAGTTAATCAAACATGACAATATCTTCAAGAAGAAAAATGGTAACTTTTGAATGGCAAGAACCTTATTGAGTTACTAGTCTGAATCTTGCAAATTAGAAAACTGTCCCTATGACAGTGACGTGCAAAATTCTTTTATTTATATCATTTCTTTGTACACACACATCCCTTTTCTTGAATACAACACTTGTGTCTTATAAAGACCTTTCTTTTCAAGCCTTTTTCCCATCTAATTGACTCATCAAACTGAACAAGGACTCCTTGGATGCCAACTGCCCTTCATAACTGTCTTATGACAGCAACGAACAATTTTTTTTTTACAACTTTTTAACATCAATTATCATTTGTTCTTTAATACTTTGTGACAAAGACTTATGAAACTTATGAAACTTTTTGCAATAGGAACTGTAGCATCATTTCCTAGATGTTCCTATGTTCCTAGTACGAGAGCGATGAAGGATGTCATATTGATCATCAACGACGATGAAGGCAT
Source organism: Cupressus sempervirens (assembly GCA_028749045.1). Lineage (NCBI taxonomy): Eukaryota > Viridiplantae > Streptophyta > Pinopsida > Cupressales > Cupressaceae > Cupressus > Cupressus sempervirens. Next base: position 345,698,493 of record CM053786.1, on the reverse strand, counting down.
TCCATTAAAAGTAGCCAAAGTTTTAGGTACTTTAAAGTTATTATTATTCAATAGTGATATAATAGTAATTTAGTTTTTGATCACTCTTCATTGACAATTGATCCCATGATTGTTTTGTAGGGAATGATGCTTTTTGGAGAAAACTTGGTGATGAGTGTTTATGAATATTCGGGCCCACCCTATGTAGCTAGTGGAACATCATATCCTAACTAAAACCCCAAACCACTATTTTGATTTCATATCATTGCTAGAATAGTTTTCGTTTTCATCCATTTCTTGTACTATATTAAAGGTAGCTTCACTTCATTTATGAGTCTAACATGTTTTTTTATACTTAAAAGCTGGAGTAACCAAGAAAAAAAGTTGAAGGATGATCTTATAGAGAGTATGACCCAACTTTTTGGACCTCATGCATTCGAGAGAAACAAGCTCCTTGAAAAATCTAGTTTATGTTTGAAGTATATTAGGGACTAGTACAGAAAAAAATTACAGGTTAACCTCAAGTACGAGCATCTACCCTATGTTCCTGAGGCTAAGTGGTAGGCTCTAATTTTGGATGGAAAGTATAAAGCTGACATGAAAAAAGAAGTTACACCAGTCCAAAGTAGAGCAAGATATGTGATACTATTGAGAATGTAATTATGTACTAGGTAACCTTTATATTTATACTATCTAACATATTTCAAACTTTTCATAGATTGCTTGACACATCAAAGGCAACAAAGGCAAGACTAGAAAAGCACGAGACACACAAGCTTGGCTCTGGTGGTTTTTCGAAACTTCAATCATGAGTTGTTAGTATTAGTAAATTAAAAATTGATATTATGATGGGAAATGCTAGGATAGACTAGCTTGTCTATGCTCCTGATCCTCAACTTCAATCTCAGTGTTCCTCCACACCAATATATGATGTAGAGTAACACACTCTAGAAGCACCAACAAACTCCTTGCACCTTGGAACAACTAAGAAATTCAAGTTATCACCCCAGTCATTTGTTCTCCACAAGAACATTCAAGGCTTGATTCACCTTCAAACAAGGAACTAATCTACTATTACAACTGCTCCTTTAATTCATGGACCCAACTCATCACATAAGGCTACATACTAGTTACTTCTCCCTTGTACCATTCAAGGACTCATACACCCAACCTTGACACCAAGTGTTTTAGACAACTCCAACCCTCTAACATAAATGGAAACCAAAACAAACATCAACACAAGCCAAAACAAATTAGGTCTAAGGAAAAGTTCTTGTTACCAATCATAGGGCAGATTGTAGCACTTGACCTTTATTCTACACACCCAACCAAGAGTCTAATTGGATCCTCCAGAACTCCCAAACACCAAAGATAGTTTAGAACAACTCCAACATGACCAAAATAAGGTGTAATAAGGGTTGGAAACCCTGCTAACTATTTACCATTCAAACTGCTGCAACCAACCTAGCAAGCACTTAGGTTTCTTAACACTATTTTTCACCAACAACTCAAAATGTTTACAAAGGACAAGGAAAAAAAAAACAAAATTCAAAAACCCTTTTTAAAGTGCCAAAAGACTCCAAAGTTTCAAAATTCTACTCCACTCCAGCATACCCTAACCTCAATCATGCACTCAGGCCTAATTAACAACTTTAGGCTTGGTCTACAATGAAAGGGTTAAAAATATGGGTGCATGGGTCAAATCTTCAACTTTAGTATGTCCTCTTAGCCAAATTTGAGATGCCTTGCCTCCATACCAAGTCCCAACTTCCCTTTTTCACTCTAACTCATCAAATTGCAACAAACAAGGTCTAATGCATGGGTCTTATTAGACCTAGGGCTTGCTCTTAAAATTACTTGCTAAACCTCTTGCCTCCAGGATTTTGAAATATGATAGAACATTGCCCTAGTTTTCTCCATACCCAATTGGAGAAAATTCCAACAATAGGAATTCAAACTAGGGCCATTTCTTTGGCCACAACCCTTGTTTTGAGGGTTTCACAGGCAATAAAAAAGAAAAATAGATAACTTGCAAATGCAAATAGATCTTTCCTTGAAACCAATGCCAAAACTTATTAAAATGAAAACTCCAACTTTTCAATGCAAAACAACCATTGTACAACTTTCAAGAGTCCATATAGTACAGAAAAAAGTCAAAATTGCCTAGAAATAACAGATTTTATTGATTTTAAAGCAAGTACATAGATTGTTATTCATCCCATGGATGTTTAGAGAATTTATAGGCTTTTACAAAGCAAGTAGAACCACCCCATGGCAGTTGCAGCCATTGGAAGTTGTTTCTATTAAGAGTTCTAACATTTTGCAAAAAGTTACTAATGCAACTTTGTAATTTTTGTATTTCCTTTTCATATTTTAACTACCCTCCATTGGTTGATGAAACAATGTAAGTAAAATTCACCATACCATGCAAAAATGTAGGGCTTAGAGTTCAAGAGATGCCTCACAGAAGAGGATAAGAGAATTGGCTTCCAACAAGGCTATAGAGCCATGGCTGAATGGCTATGAGCTAAAATCAGTGTGGAAGGTACTAATAATGATGCATCTGAGCCACATGTAAATAAGATAAATGAAATTTATTTCAAATTGAATACTTTACCAATTAGTCTATTTAATGTTAAGTTCCAATATAAAGTGAGTATATCTGTTTTAAGCAAGCAATGATAACAATGCGTAGGATGTTGGAATGCAGCCTGACAATCCTTCTACACAATCTATGGATGCTGAAGGTTTGCATGATGTGCATCCCAGTGGTGGAGGTATACATTTTCTATTAATTTTTTTATATATAATTACTATTGGTGTTTGGATTAACGTAAAATTTTGTATAGCAGATGTAGAGGATCAAGGGGTTGATGTTCATGAGCATGTTGATGTTGAGTCAGGAAAAAATGATGAGCTCAGATCAGGTAAAGAGAGCCATAGTTATGCTATTTAAAATAATTAAATACTTGTAACAATTATAATAAATTATTTTTAATTTAACTCTTTTATTTGTTATTGCAGAGGACCCCCCTTTGCAACAACATATGAATTTGAGATCATCAAGAATAGAGAACAGAACAACTGATGAGGGGGGAAATTGATGATGACACTGATGCTCCTCTTATAGCTTACATTAAAAAAAGAAATAGAAAGAAAAGAGAGAAATGATTGTCATCTACATACCTTAATTGATAATGACTAAATTTTATGTCTCAATGAATTTAATTATGTGCTAATGAATGTTCATGAATTATGTGTTAATGCAGAATATTGATGAATGTTGCGTGTTAACGAATCTAATGTGTTAATGAATGTTATCATGTGATATTTATTGAATGTTACATTTTATTAATGGTTGAAAGAATTAATGAATGTTAGATGTTAACAGGGAATGTAGAGTGATGTTAGGGGGAGGGGCATGGGGCCAAATGAGCTTCCACATTCACGTGGTTGGCCCTATTTAGTAGAGAATATTAAACTATTCTCGAAACAAAGTGAAGCTCAATAAGATACTAAATATTTCTCTATTTCTCTAAAGTAGGTTTCATATCATATGTTTTTATTACTTCGTAGGTAAAGCCATTGATATGGGTTGAAGCTCAAGTAGAAAAGCATTCAAGAAGCCGGGTTGAACAGTAGGAAAGTTGGATTGAAGAGAGTGAAGATCAATCTTAACTATTAGATTCTGATAGGGTTTGATTAAAACTTTCTTTAATGAAAAGATGAAAATCTATCCTTATTCAATTTATATACTCCACATTTAAAAAAAATTATGGATTCAATTTTTAATCTTTTTGATCCAACTATCTTCCTGTTCAAGCCTGTCCTAAATGGATTTGTATCCTCAGCATTCAACAAAGTTATGAATTGCATCCTCATTTTTTTCTAAATTTCACCATAGCTTCCTAGTAGGGTGTTTTATATAAGCTATTTCTTGCAACTTTTACTTAAAAGAGCTATTACTATTCATGGCTTTCCTAAACATTATTTCTTGTTTATTTACTGAAGTTAGCTTGGGTTGTATCTCAATATGTTTTGTGTACTTATTTTAGTGAAAGTTGCAAAGGGCTACTATGAAATTACATTTAAAAAAAAGCACATGTAAGCCAACTTTCATGGAGCTCCCTAATCATTTGTTGTTATGAAATTTTTCTATTTCAAACTGTGATGATAAATTATAATATCTAAATTTTGTGTTATTTTGTCATTATGTCTGTTTATGGTCTCAATGTTTCTTTTGAACACAAACTAGTTTATTATTTCAGTTCTAAGGTGATAGGGAACAAATTACTTCCCAAGCATGCCCCTTTGGATTCAGGGGTGTTCATGAAATTCACAAAATAGATCTTTGTTTTGTTGTTGTTGTGATTTAACTTCTGAAATGTGAAATCAAAAGCTAAATAGTAAATTTTTAAAGTATGATCATGATAGTTTGATGGTTGGGCTTTTTTTTTGATAGGAAGAATGTAGAAAGGTCTCAACAGAAGGGTAGCAGAAATGGTTGGAAGTTTCAAATAAATTTCATGATACAATTAAGGTTTGTTCTATATCTAAATTTAATTTTTAGATATACAAATAAGACATCTACGCATTCTGATTCTCAGCACGATATTTATGTTTTATTTGCCCCAGGTTGATTGCTAAGTACAGGCCTACTATGCCAATAATTTCTGTTGTCATCCCAAAATTGACAACAAATCAATTGAGATGGGGCTTTACAGGTGCATTTCAGGTATGCTATACATATTAAAAAAGAAATTTGTTATGTTTTTCTTCTACCTGAGTGACATGGATTAAAAATCAAAGTAGCTTTATTATTCTGTGTAAGTTTTTGTTCAAATCATTCAAGTAATGTTAACTAAATAAAAAATGATGAGATCAATACACACATCTTAGAAAATTATGATGCTGCTTTACTGGCATTAATATCTAGAGGTATTTTTGATCCAATTACATATATCGATGTATTCAATCTAATGCCACATCATTGCAATCTTTTTTCATAATTTTTTTTTTCATTGAACCTTCCCAATTTTATTGGCTTTTGCTTCCATGGTTTCACTACTTCTATATTTGTATAATCGATTTCACTACATGATATTGTAGTGCACAAAATATATATTGCACATTCCTAGTCCACCATAGCCAGAAAAGTGTGTGCATTTCCAAGAGATTGTTTCTATCATAGTTTATCTTTATAAGAAAGCTTCTAAAAGAGAAATGTAAGGAATTAATTTTAGCAAAATTGTCAGTACTCAATGATTTAAGCAACATAAGTATGACATATTAAGGCTTGAGAAGGAGTGAGGAAAAGGGGGGAGATAAGGGAGGTGAATCTTCTAGCTACGTCATTCTCAACTACCTCCATCATCAAACTAAATCAAGACTCTTAAACCCTATGTAACTTCATTTGGTCACATCTTATATTTGAGAAGGATGGTGTCTTATTGGTGCTCCTTCCATTATTTCATGATATATTATTATCAAGCCATCCAATCTGCTATAGGACAAAGATGATTCTTGAACAATCAAATTAGCAATACAGTCGATCTGCATTGCATTTGGACACTGGGTTTGAGCTTCATCTCATCGATACCCATTCATCATAGGATCTTTATCTAATTAGACCTCGATAGAAAATATTGATATTTTCCGAGCCCCAAGCCCAAATCATGTAGGCTTCAATCTCCACATATCATAAAGCCTATATACAGAGTTGAGCATTCTCACACCATCTGAGAGCTAATGCAGGTGAAGCTTCTAGCTACAAGATGCTCAACTCTATACACAAGCTTTATGATATGTGGAGATTGAAGCTTGCATAATTTGGGCTTGGGGCTCGAGAAATCTCAATATTTTCTATCGAGGTCTAATCAAATAAAGATCTTGTGATGAATGGGAATTGATGAGATGAACCTCAAACCAAGTGTCCAAATACAATGCAGATCGACCATATTGCTAATTCGATTGTTCAGGAATCATATTTGTCCTATAGCCAATTGGATGGCTTGATAATAATATATCATGAAATAATGGAAGGAGCACCAATAAAACACCATCCTACTCAAATATAAGATGTGATCAAATGAAGTTACACATGGTTTAGGAGGTTTTATTTGGTTTGACGTAGCTAGAAGCCAACAAATTAATTTTTTTAGTTTTACTTTATATCCGTCACTATTGCAACGTCATCCAGAAGAATTATGATGGGATTTTTATAATAGAAATGCCCAACTGATGTCGCAATTGTGATATCACCCACAAGAATTGTGATAGGGTCGCTATAGCAACGACACCCCAACTGCTATTGCAAGTACCTAGATGTCCATCGCTATTGTGATGTTAGCCCCAAGAATTGCGATGGGGTTGATGTCACAATAAAGTGGCTACATAGCGATGGATATGTGTTGTAATTGCGATAGTAGAGGGTAGACATCATAATTTGTGACTAAAAAATAGTGAGATCTATTACTGTCACAGTGGCGACACATTATTGTCGTAATTGTGACACATAGTCATCGCAAATCAATGTCAAATGTATTAGTGGATGAACCATTGAATGTTATAGTATGATGATGTCAAGGCCTAAAATAACCTCTCTCATTTTCAAGAGATCAAATTCTGTTTGGATTCAGCATAGAAATCTTGCTTGATGCCAAAACTTGCAGTGTGTCTCAGTTCATAGGTGCACCATAGCATAGCTTTGAAACAATTGATCTTGGCATCAAATTTTTAGAGCTATCAGCTTTGGATGGGCAAGTGAACCTTAGTGACACCCTTGTTTCAGCTGTGGAAAGCATCCATCATCCATCGCCACCTTGTACCAAGGAGACTCCAAGGTGCTCTAAGTGCATTTTGAGGTTGATCTTCTGAGGGCTGTAACTTGGAGCTCATGAGGGTTATCAATGAATCGTCGAATGCTACTGGAAAATGAGTTGTAATTTTTTATTACAAAATGAAAATGAGTACAAAGAGTCAATTAGGGGTTTGAGCATGACCATACGAGTTTGGAAACACCTATATAATGTGTGAAATGATAACATACATTAATGAAGCTAGTTTTGTTAATTAGATTAGTATGGGTAATCTAATCAATGTGAGAAATTTATAGATGTTATTCATATGGATATGGTATTGAGGAACCAAGTTAAAAAGGTTTGATCCAATCAAGTCTTTTAAGTTGGGATATTTTGAGGTTATGTTGAAATTGAAAAGTTGAAGTATGAGGATAGTAAGAAAGTGAAGTGCTAGTTTTCAAAGATTATAAGGTAGGAATGAATTCGTGGTTGGGAATAAAATCCATGGTTGAGGAGTGGATTCCTTAAGTGTGTTGAGATTATATTTGAAGCCAAGAGTTAGTTTCAAGGTTGAAGTTGGAGTTTAAAATCAAAATTTGGGTTATGTGAACCTTGTGTAGGAGGTTAACAAGTGTGTTTATGTCATGATAGCACTTCAAATTAAACACTGCATCCAAATTTGATAATAAAGGTTGTTAAAATGTTATTCAAAAATTATTGTATTTGAATCAAATATTACAAACATAATCAAAATTAATGATATTCCATAAACATGAACAATACACATGATCCATGATAAATTGAACAATACTAGATACTAAATTAATATGTATATCATTGTTCACATAAATGACAAAAATATATATCAAAATACATGTATCCATAGACAAATTATACAAATATATATCAAAGATCATGTATCCATAGACAAAGTACACAAATATATATCAAAATACATAGATCCATATACAAAATGTGGTTGATCATGCCATCGGAATGTGTATAATATCAATGTTTTTAAAACAATGTGGCATATGCCATCTCAAATTGTCTCATGAAACATCCTACGATAACTATACTATCCTAGGGTGCTAGTGGATGATCAAAATGTAGCCTCTTTGCTGCACTAGGTGGATCCAATGCCTCCTACATAAACAAAAAAGAAAAACCCAAAGTTAGACTACTAAATTTATATGATTCTTTGTATCTAACATTGAATTACTCAAATGCATAATGATCTTTTTTATATATGAATATTTATACTATTAAAATTTCATAATAAATACCTCTCTCGTTGACCTCTTGTGTCGGTCAAGAGTCCTCTTGTATGCCCTCGACAATGCTTGTACCTCACTGATTATGGGCTATGTATGTTCAAATATGTTTTTCAAATGAATCTATAACTTAAACTATAACATTATAATTAATAGCATGCTAAATTTATAAAAAATTTAATCATGAATTCAAACTACAACTTACTAGTGTAGGCTCCTCCTCAAGATATAGTGGCTACATCATCAAATCTACAAAACTCTCCCATTGAACATCGTGTGCACTAAGAGTCTCCTATGAGATACAAAATAGTAGTTGTTAATATTATAGAAATCAGTTTTGAATTTATTTATAAAGAAAAGGAAAATAAAAAATAAATGATACTTATACATACAATGGGGCTCTCGGTGCAAATGGAAATGCCTAAGTGTCTATGACGTGGAATCTATATGGGCTCATCGCTAGTACCCACACCCTATATATAATAAAGAATGTAATTAAATTTCATTACCACAAACATTTTACAAGAATGCATCAAAATTTAATCAAATAGAAAGCACCTAATTACCTTTCCTTTGTCAATGGGTGCTGGCTCATCCCCCACACTTTGTCCCTCAGGGACAGGTGGTACTTGCAAGATAACAAAAATATTAGCAACCATATATGCTATAATATCAAATAGAAGAAACAATGAGAACACAACATAATGTACCGTAGCTTTCTCAAGGCCAAATGAAATGGCTGAGAGTGTGGCATCATCAACCTGTCTGAGCTCCTCCTTGGTCATCAACTAAACAAGAATGAAGATCACATACATGTATAAGTCAGTATGGCTTAAAAATCAAAATTACTCTATTATAAAAATTAACTTTAAATCGCATATGTCATAAAAAAAAAATGTATACACGTACTGACACAGAAGGAGTCCATGCCTTTGCATTCCCCTCCTCTCTTGCATCAAGGTCTGTAGCCTCTGCACATGTGTTTGGTGTATCCTTGTCTAATACAAAATGATACTCAGGAAGATCACCTATGGGACCTAGGTAAATATTCTTGCATGTAATGCAAATGTGAGGCACACAAATGTGTGATGATCTAGCCAATGATGAACTAGCACTAGCATCATCAACATGGGGAGGTAGGACTGACCTAGCTTGAGATATCAATGGGCTACTCAGCCTATGAATGGCTCTAATGGTTTGAGAGCTAGCCTCTATCATAATATCAAGATGTTTCACTTAAGGGGGGGGGGGGGGGGGGGGGGGGCGGGGGGGGGGGGGGGGGGGGTGGGAGATATTAGTAGGGGGACAAAAGTGCTAGCTTTCTTCTGCTGGGAAGAGAGTCTATCCTGAGGAGCTCCTAGTCCTACACCCATGTTAGGCTTCATGCTCCAATAGATCATTTTGAGTTTCAACACAAATTTTGCATATAATTTTTGAAGGAAATAAAATTTCACCTCTAAATTTCTATGTGGAGGAATATAAAAAACCATCCACCAATTATCCCAAAATTTTACACGTATGGCATCATTTGTGCACCATTTAATCGATAGTTTTGATTTTTTGCAGTCAACTAGTATACTGGTTTTTGGGTTTACAAAAAGGCTAGCCAAATAATCTTTGGTTATATTGAGGTTTTCAACCTCATTATAGTCCAAGCCATCATCAAACATCAAATGCATTTCATCACGCCAACAAAGAGTGACATTTTTTTGGTTGGTAAGGGTTTCAATGTTATCCACTATGGTGTTTAACATGAATAACATAGGAGCCAATGTGGGTACATTATTATATGTTCTTTGCAAAGTCCTGAATTGGGTGAGATTTTCAATTATCAAATCCTCAATTCAAAGAGGGTTTTGAGGGGGTAAAGGATCATTTGGTGGACGGTTTTGTAGGGGAACTAGATCGTTTGGTGGGGGGTTACAAGGAATAGTATTCCTTGCCTCAGTGTCATCATTTTGATCAGTCATTCCTATTAATTTGCAAAACATAATTTATATTTTAAAAAAAATCTTAATTTTAACAATTTATATCAATAAAACCCTAAATTCAACTAAAACTAACAAATTCATGATAAAATTTATTACACTTATATTAAAATTGATTAAAAAAAACAAAAAAAAAACTTTATAATATCAGATAAGTGATTTTAAACCCGATACCTGAAACCTTGCGCACAAAAATCTCACTGTGACTGAAACCTATAGGTTATCTTTTTTTAATAAACACTGGTAGATATCAGGTATCCAATACAATATTGGATATATGATACAATATCAGATATCCAATATTTCCTACATCAACCCCACGTCAACCCGTGGGTTGTCTTTTTTGAAACAACCCGTGAGTCAAACTATTATTTCCTATAATTTATAATTTAATTTAAACTATTATTTCCTATAGTAACATATCTACAATTATACTATAATTAATAATTAATATGTTAACTATAATATAATAATTACCAATATTAGTGATTATAAATTAATTACACTATTATATTATATTTTACTCATATTAATATTTGTGAATGATTTTCAAAATATAAAAATATTAATCTTCATAAATAATATAGCATATATTTATTATTTTATAATTATATAATATAATAACTAATTTATTATTTCATATTACTTTATCCATATTTCATACTATATATTTTTAGGTATTCGATATTGGGTATCCGATATCAAATCAGATATCTGATAAGGGTTGGGCCTTACTTTCCACGTCAATCCATAGGTTGTCTTTTTTGAAACAACCCGTACGTCAAACTATTATTTCCTATAATTTATAATTTAATTTAAACTATTATTTCCTATAATAAAATATCTACAATTATACTATAATTAATAATTAATATGTTTAATATAATAATTACCAATATTGGTGATTATAAATTAATTATACTATTATATTATATTATACTCATATTAATATTTGTGAATGATTTTCGAAATATAAAAATATTAATCTTCATAAATAATATAACATATATTTATTATTTTATATTTACATAATGTAATAACTAATTTATTATTTCATATTACTTTATATATATTTCATACTATATATTTTTAAGTATTTGATGTTGGGTATTCGATATCAAATCAGATATCCGATAAGGGTTGGGCCTTACTTTCCAAGTTTGGCACCTGGATAGGTGAAAAAAAGTTAGAGCGCATTTTGAAACACTTTTAGATGTTTCCAAACTCTATTTTTTTCACATTGCCACTTTTTGGCACACCATGATCCTGCACATACCTTGATATCCCCCTTTGGCATTGATGACAATACTTTGATAAAATTTAATTGTGTCCAAAACAAAAAACTATGCCAAATCCTTATTCCTCATTATCATAAAATGAATAATACTCCCCATTACTTATACTAACTTGTATACAATGTTATTCCACAAGAAATATTTCTCATGTACTCTACTCCCTTGCACTTATAAAATTTCCTCCTATACTAGACATCCCCTTTGTTAACAATGAAAAAGGTGTATACAAAACATGTTAAAAAGGTCAAAAAGTATTACCAATAGGGGTTCAAATCCTTTTGAATACATATTCAAAATTTATCTTCAACATCTCTAAATAAGATTCCCATGTCTTCTACAATAATTCTACTATTGTTACTAGATTCTTAATTTGATATGTCATCTCTTCAAGTGCATCCATTTTACTCATCTTTTGTAGTGCTAAGACAATCTTTGCATCTTTTCTACCAATTAGAAAAATGCTCACCTTAGGTATCAATTAAATATGAAAATCATTATGCTTACCTATTGGTTTCTCCTTCTCATGATTTGGTACATTGAGCTTATGATTCACTACACTCATTGATGCTCCAAAATCAATAGTAGATTGATTATAGGGATCAAAATTTATTACTGAAAATCTGAACTCCTAATGAGATTCATGTCTTTTCCTATCTATATCTCTTTAAAAAAAATGAAATTACTAGCTAAAGTAGAAAACTTTCATCCTTCATTTAATGCTTCATTCAAACTATTGACTCTAATAGTTAATACACCTTTACCCATAACAATGTTTTATGCAAGTGTATGAGACCTTTTCATTTCATACTACCTCTCAACACTTTGAGAAGAAACTTCCTCTAAGATTTTAATTTACTCACCAGTTGAAGACACTAAATAACCTAATTACTCAATAGGTGTTGCATTATAATTGAAGTTCACATCATGAACCAAGATAGAAAGTAAGTCTTTGGATGACTCTATTATTTGTTGCTCTAGTTTCCTTTGATCTCTCTTGGGTTTGGACTTGATTTCCATTACAATCTGCATCATTTCCTCTAGAGTCATTAGAATTAGATCAATAGGTCCCTTAATTTATTATAGGCTGTGTTGTTATGTGGAGCCTAATCAAACTCATAGGCTTATTTAGTTTAATTTCTCCCTAGATTATTTCTACAGGGGTTTTTGGGGCAATAACCAAAAGATAGGGTGAAGGGGCAGCACCACTTGTAGGGTCCTAGGGCAGCACCCCAATTGTACTCCCTATTGCATTACAATGTGGGGTCAAGGGGCTATGCTCCTGAAGCCAAAAATGACCTTATATTGTAAAAGATGTTGGCTATTATTTTTCTATTGGATGACTTATTCTAGCCCTAATTTTGTAAGTAGAAAAATCTTGTATAAATTGATTAGGGTTAGGGATTTTCATAATGTATGGTGATATTATAGCTTCTTGTGACAATATTGAGCTATAAGGGATTACAGATTATAATCACTAGATAATAATAATATTGGACTTGTTGTTGGTGGATGTAGCCCAAAGTTTGTGTCTTGTGTTCTCTTCTGTACAATGTATTATTTTTTGATATTGGTTATATTTGCATGCGACTCTTATTTATGTCTAAGGTTAATCCTAACAAGTGGTATCAGAGCCAAACTATCATCATTTTTTTTAGCTATCCTCTACAAGAAGGTCTCATGGTTGAGTGCAAGTGATGACAGATGAGGGTAGGTAAAAGCACAAACCTGTATCACCCTTTTGTAAAGGAAAAGGCTAACAAAAGTATAACTGTTCACCTTCAATGATATAAAATTGGTATTATTATTTAGAATTTGAAAATGAAATAAACTAATGAAATTTATATAAATTGATAAGGTTTAGGATTATAATTTTTAATAATTATTTGGATAAAGAATTGATATATTTTTATAGTTTTTATAGACAATTTTTTAGTTGTTGAAAAATGCTAAAAATTAGGGGTCTAGTTCCCACCAAAAAACTATATGGAAATAAACTTATTTTCCTTTGATCTCAAACTATGTTATAGATAACATATATATCTAGAACATTCAAAACAAAAAATTGGCTTTAGACCTATATTTTCTTTTTTATAATGATTAAAATTTCAACTCGCCTAAAATTGTAATTATCATTTCCCACCACAATTTTGAAAACAAATCCATTTTGAATAGAATACAAATTATACATTCTAGAGGAGGACTCTCTCCTCTAGAAGATCATATAAGTTTCAATTTTATTTATATGATTTAATTTTTTTCTCTCTCTCAAAATCAACATCTTTTCGAGTGTTAAAATACATGCTTGTAGAATTTTTAAATATAATATAATATATCTAATAAAAATACTATAAACTCTATATAGAATATTCTTGACTTTGAGATCTATAAAATGGTGTTTATAAGTTATTAAAAAAATATCATAAAAAATAGTAAGATTTATAGAAACATCAATTTTCTTAAATAATTATACTTATTTAGTAATTAGATACAAACCAGTATAAAATATGCATTTAATAAACATTATCAATTAGAAAAGTGTGAGATCATATATAACTTAGCTAGAACGAATTTATCTAGATCATATGTTTGAACAAAATTGATTTTTAGATAGAAATACTCAAATTCAATCATTTTGGTAAGTTAGCCAGAAAGGTGACACAACTTTGTAGTTTTATCTAGGTAAGTTGGAGGTTGAGAATTTTAATGGGAATAATTTTCAGTTATGAAAAATGCAAATGGAGGACTATCTTTATCAGAAGGATTTGTGGAAGCCATTGGAAGGAAAAATGAAGAAATGGAAAACTACGATAGATGAGGTCAGGAAGATTTAGACAAAAAGTCACTTAGAGGTATTCGATTATGCTTGGAACCATCAATGATATTTAGAAGACAATGGAAGAGTTGATGCAAACCCTACCAAAACTATATGAAAAGCCATCTGCTTCAAACAAGGTATTTCTCATGAAGTGTTTATTCAAGATGAACGTAACAGTAGGTGGATCTGTTGCAAATCATTTAAATGAGTTTAATACTATTACTAGTTAGTTATCTTCTATGAATGTTAATTTTGATGAATAAATTAGGGCTCTCTTAATTTTGTGTTCTTTGCCTAAAAGCTAGAATGGCTTGGTAATGGTTGTGAGTAATTTTGTTTCTAAATCTAATACCCTAAAATTTGATGATTTGATTGGAGTTAGTCTGAGTAAAGAAACTCATAGGAAAACCTCAACTGGATCTACGTCAAGAAGTGCTTTGAACACACAAAGTAGAGGCAAAATGACTGAGAGAGAAAATAATTTTGGAAATTGTGGGAAATCAAGAGGAAAGTCAAAGGGAAAGAGGTCTCAATCCAGAGGACCAAGAGAATGTCAGTACTGTGGAAAACCAGCGCATAAGAAGAAAGATTGTTGGACTCAAAAGAACAATGAAGGAGACAAATAAGATTGAAACAAGGAGGATAATGTGATAAGTAACAAATCTGAGGAGGATGCTTTTCTTCTTTCTTTAGAAAGTGTTGATGATTCTTGGGTTTTAGATTATGGGGCTTCATTTCATGATACACCCCATAGAGGCTATTTTATTAATTATATCCAAGGGGGTTTTGGGCTTGTTTATTTGGGGGATAATAAACCTTGTCAAATTTTTGGAAAGGGAAAAGTTAAGATTAAGTTGCAAAATGGGAATCATTGGCTACTACACAAGGTAAGATATGTTCCAAGGCTAAGTAGGAATTTAATTTCAATAGGGAAACTTGGTGATGAGGGTTGCATAGTTATTTGTAATGATAAAAATAGGAAAGTTTCAAAAGGTTCCCTTGTAGTAGAAAATGGTGTGAAAGTATACACCTTATATCTTTGTACAAGTCACACTATTCCTTCTACTTTAATTATTTCAGAGAAAAATGAATGTTTAGGAACAATTACTGTAATTGAGCAGGGAGAAAAAAAATTGTTTTAGATTATGATACAATGCTATGGCACTATAGACTTGGGTACACGAGTGAGAAAAGTGTGAAATCACTTCATTCAAAGAAAGTTTTACCAAGTTTGAAATGTGTCAATATGGATTTATGTGAAAGTTGTGTGTATGGAAAATAAAAGAGCGTGATTTTTGTAAACAATGGGAAGGAAAAGAAAAATGAGAAATTAGAGCTTGTACATACAGGTGTATGAGGACCATCTCAGGAATCTTCCCTTAATAGCTCTCATTATTATGTTACATTTATTGATGATGCAACTAGAAAAGTATGGATTTATTTTCTCAGACATAAATCTAGTGTATTTGTAACTTTTAAGAAATGGAAATGTTTGGTTGAGAATGAGACTAGTAAAATGCTAAAATATCTCAGATTTGATAATGTTGGTAAGTATTATAGAAAATAATTTGAAGATTATTGTTCCACTAATGGTATTCACAGACATAAAAATGTTCTAAGGACTCCACAAGAAAATAGAGTGTTTCAACGCATGAATAGGAAAATAATGGAGCATGCAAGGAGCATGAAGTTGCATGTTGAGCTGACCTTAAACATGTGGGTAGATGCTGCCAATATTGTTGTATATTTGATTAATAGATGTCCCTCTACTCCTTTGGGCTATGGTATTCTAGAGGAAGCATGGACTGGTGAGAAGGTGAGTTATTCTTTTATCAGAACCTTTGGTTGTGAAGCATTTGCACATATAGATTCTAAAAATAGAACCAAGTTTGAAGCTAAGTCAAAGAAATGTGTATTTGTTGGATATGGCATTGATGAACTTGGTTATAGGCTTTGGGATTTTAAAAATTCTAAAATTGTAAGAAGCAAAGATGTCACATTCAATAAGAAATTATTGTACAAAGATCTATTGCAGAAACTGAGAAGAAAGAAAATGATTATGTAGCATTGGATAATACTCCAAAAGATGATGTTCTAGTAATTTTTCATTCTCCACAAAAACCACAACAAAAAATACCACACACCCTAGTGAATGTTAGATGGTCAACAAGGCTAAGTAGACTTCTAAAAAGGTTTTCTCCCTCTTTGTACTCTATTTTACTAATTGATGTTGGTGAACTTGAATGTTATGATGATTTTTTGCAGGTGGATACAAAGATTCAGTGGGAGTCTACATTGAAACAAGAAATGGACTCTTTGCTGAAAAATAAGACTTGGGATTTATGCAAGTTTCCTATAGGTAAAAGGGCTCAATAAATGGTTTTACAAGTTGAAAATTGAGGATGGAGGTAAGACACCATTTAAAGCCAGGTTAGTGGTAAAAGGATTTGAAAAAAAAAAGGGCATTGATTTTGATGAGATATTTTTTTCTCTTGTTAAAATGACTTCTATATGCATTGTTTTAAGTATTGTGGTTGCTGAAGATTTTCATTTGGAGTAGCTTAATGTTAAAATAACCTTTCTTCATGGTGATTTGGATGAAGATACACACACACACACACACACACACACACACATACATATACATACATACATATACATATACATATACATATACATATATATACATACATATATGTATACATATATATACATATACATATATATACATACATATATGTATGTATATATATATATATATATATATATCACAACCAAAAGGATTTGAGGTCAAAGGTAAGGAGAACTTAGTGTGTAGATTGTAAAAAAATTTATATAGCTTGAAGCAAGCACCTCAAAAATGATATCTAAAATTTGATAGTATTAAGCATGAGCATGGATATAGTAGGTGTCATTCAGATCATTGTGTTTCAAAAGGGGTTAGATGATGACAACTACATTATTTTATGTTCATAGAATGATGATATGCCTATATTTGGGTCTAACATGGATCACAATAAGGGGTTAAAAGAGTAGTTAACACATTCATTTGCTATGAAAGATTTGGGGGAAGAAAAGAAAATCCTTGGTACAAAAGTTTTCAAAGTTAGAAATAATAAAAAATTGACATTATCTCAAACTGATTACATTGAGAAGGTTTTGCAACATTTCTCAATGGATAATGCCAAAGCTGTCAGCACACTTTTATCTAGTCATTTGAAATTGACTAAGGAGTTGTGTCCAAAGACACCAAAAGAGGAGGATAATATGTCCAAGGTACCTTATGCTTCAGTTGTAGGAGGCTTGATGTATGCTATGTGATGCAGGAGCATCCACAAGTATAAGGGCAATCCTGTGTCACCCAAAAAAATGTACTTAGACTTAGTTTATGTTTCATGTGTTTTCATTTTTTGACACCCATTTGGGTCAAATAAAGGTTCCAACTCTCACAGTTCCACTATCAGTGTGCTAGAAAATCCCAAAAAAATAGGAGCATGTAATTGAGCCATCATTTTGGTAAGCTAGAAGGTGTGAATTGGCCAGATGAATGTAATTGTGATTTAGAGCATTCCAGAAAAAGAATCAGGTCAAAAGGCCCCACGGTTTGAAAGTTATTGTAGTTTTTCAAGTTTTGGAGACCTCCTAAGAATGCTTCAAAGTCAAGTTAGGGGCATTAAATGACCTCAAAAAGGGCAAAAAAATGGGAGACGAGTGAAGCCTATCCATAGGGCTATAGAGCGATTCGAGAGCTTTCTAGAAATGTAAATGGTTCGTCAATCGGAGCTACGGTTAAAAAGTTATGCCTCCTGAAAGTTCGGTTACCATTTTTGGATTCTTCTAAATTTGTGTTGACTTCTAACATAGCTTCTAGAACTTTCTATTTGGTCGGTGGATGCCTGCTAGCACTTTCTAGAAGTCTATTTAAGGAGATTTTTGGCATTGTAAAACGCAGTTCGGAGTGGAGTTTGAGAGGAGGTACTGAAAGGAGAAATTATCTCCACATTTATGCTATTGTAAGCCGTTAGGGCATGTGTTGAAGTTTATTTTCTCTGTACTGAATGTACTAGCTTATTTTTTAGTTAATACAATTTTCCTTTTCTATGGTGTCCATTTTGTTCCTAGGTTGTGTCCCCATTAAGTGGTATCAGAGCTAGTTTTCTTGAGTGTGTAGATAGAGTGTCGACTGTAAGGCAGTTTGCACTAGGACTGTGTGGTTGTGGGTTTGAGTTAAGAAGATGCCTCCATGAAGAGAGCGTGGTAGAAGGGCCAAAGCTATTAATCCTAAGGAGGTTAGAGCCCTCTAGAGGCAGGTACAAGAATTGCAGGAGGAGCTCCATAGAGGAGCAACTGTGGCTGCAGGTGATGAAAGTGAAGATGAAAACAAAGAAGATGAAGTTGGACCAGAAGGGGAATTTAATGGGGAAGTTCTGAATCATGTAGAGGAAAGGATTTTTAGGGCCATTACTAAGTTTGGGAAAAGACCTACAATTGAAGTGGGTGTATTTTTCAGGAAGTCTGAAACCAAATGAGTTGATCGATTGGATCAATGAACTGGAAGAATACTTTGAGTATGAGGATATCAAGGACCTAGATAGGGTTAGGTTTGCAAAGGCCAAACTGAAAGGGAATGCCAAAATATGGTGGCAAGAGGTTCAACTGGAAAGAAACAGAAGAGGAAAGGAGAAGATCACAAGATGGGATCGCATGGTGGACAAATTGAAGAAGCAGTTCATTCCTATGGACTACAAGCTTGATTTGTTTAAGAAGATGCATGGGTTAAAGAAAGAAGGAAGATCAGTCCAAGAATATATAGAGGAATTTTACTGACTCTTGATTAGAGTGGGGCATGTAGAAGAAAATAAGGAGAAGGTTGCTCATTATATCAATGGGTTGCGACCTAGCATCTAGGAGGAATTAAGTCTGGTAAGAATGACCAGCATTGAAGAGGCATACCAGTGTTCCCTATGAGTTGAAGAGAAGCTGAATAAAAGGTTTGAAGGAAGACAAAGAGGGCACAGTCAAGGAGGAAGGGGAAGTGGTAGATCATCTAGAGGCCACAATGAAACCCAAAAGAAAAATGAAGATGTGGGTGCTAGCAGGAACTAGAGGAATGAGGGTTTCAACTGCTCCCATGATCAAGACTTTGGAAATCAGAGAGGAAGAAGTAGAGGATGTGGAAAAGGAAGAGGAGGCTTCTGTGGTACCTATTTCCATTGCAATGAGGAAGGTCATCATGCCTTTGAATGCCCTCAACAAAAAGGAAGGACAAATAGGAGAGCTGAGGGCCAAGCTAGGGTTGCTCATGTGGATGAGGGTGCACAATCATCACATTCAGAGGATGCAAAAAGAGGAAAAACCTTGGTAAATGAAAGAGTCCTACTAAGTGGTGAGATTGAACCAGGACAACGGAGGAGTTTGTTTCATACCAAATGCAAGTGTGAGGATAAATGTTGTGACGTGATCATTGATGGTGGTAGCACTGATAACTTGGTATTAGAAGAGATGGTCTCTAAGTTGAAGCTCAAGAGGGAGAAACATCCCCAGCCCTATCAGATTGCTTGGGTAAAAGATGATCATAAGGTCCTGGTAAGTGAACAATGTTTAGTGAAATTCAAAATTGGGAGTTACCATGATGAAGTTCTCTGTGATGTTATACCGATGGATGTTTACCATCTATTGTTGGGTAGACCATGGCAGTTTGATAGACATGCAGTACATGATGGACATGCAAACACATACTCTCTGAAAAAGGATGGAGTTCACCACAAATTGAAGCCCATGAAAAATGAAGGTGAAAGGGTATGTAGCAGTGCTAGGATTTGTCTTGTTGATGGAAGGAAGTTTTTAGATGGCGTGAAACATCAGCATATGTGCTATGCTTTGATTCCTAGGAAAGATAAAGAAGGTAGTAGTGAAATGCCATTTGAAGTTTTAGATTTACTAAGGGAGTTTGGAGATATTATCTCTGATAATGTTCCAGATGGGTTGCCACCAGTAAGGAAAATCAGTCATCAGATAGATCTGATTCTAAGATCTAGTTTTCCTAACAAGGCTTCTCACAGGATGACTCCTACTAAAACAAAGGAGTTAAAAAGATAGGTTCAGGAGCTATTAAGGAAGGGCTTGATTCGGGAGAGCCTAAGTCCATGTGTAGTACCTATAGTACTCGCACCAAAGAAGGATGGAGAGTGGAGGATGTGTATAGATTCTTGAGCTATAAATAGGATAACCATCAAGTACCGATTTCCTTTGCCAAGGATTGATGATCTTATGGACTGCTTGAGTGGAGCTCAGTACTTCACAAAGATAGATCTGAAGAGTGGTTATCACCAGATATGGATTCGAGAAGGAGATGAGTGGTAAAAAACCTTCAAGACCAAGGAGGGTCTTTATGAGTGGTTAGTCATGCCCTTTGGATTGACGAATGCCCCAAGCACCTTCATGCGGCTCATGAATGAGGTACTTAAGAAGTTCTTGGAAAAATTTGTTATTGTTTATTTGGATGATATTTTAATTTTCAGCAAGAGTTTGGAAGAACATTTATTGCATATTCGTAGTGTCCGTGAAAGGCTAAGGGAAGAGAAACTGTTAATTAATCTGAAGAAGAGTATCTTTGCAAAAAGGGAGTTAGTCTATTTGGGGTTTGTTATATCACCTAAAGGTCTCAAAATGGATCCAAAGAAGGTAAAAGCTATCTTAGAATGGCCTACTCCAAGGTCTGCTACTGAGGTACGATCATTTCATAGTTTGGTTAGTTTCTACAGGAAGTTTATTAAGAATTTCAGTGGCATATGTGCACCCCTAACTGATACAATAAGAGGGGATAGAAAAGAGTTCAAATGGATGCAACAACTGCGAGAAGTTTTGAATTGCTGAAGAAGAAGGTGACAGAATAGCCTGTGTTGGCACTTCTAGATTTTAGAAAAGTGTTCCAGGTGGATTGTGATGCTAGTGGCAGTGCTATTGGAGCTGTATTAAGCCAAGAAGGTAAGCCTATTGCATATTTTAGTGAAAAATTGAATGATGCAAAGAAGAAGTATTCTATTTATGATCAAGAGTTCTATGCAATAGTTCAGGCCTTAAAGAAATGGAGGCATTATTTATTGCCAAAAGAATTTGTTTTGTATACTAATCATTAGGCATTATAGTACCTAAATAGCCAAGGTAAATTGAATTAGAGGCATATGAAGTGGGTAGAGTTCTTGTAGAGCTATACATTTGTGTTGAAGCATAGAAGTGGAAAATCTAATAGGGTTGCAGATGCACTAAGTAGGAGACAGTTGTTGCTTACACTAATGTAGGTTGAAGCAGTTGGGTTTGATGAACTCAAGAAATTGTACCTCGAGGATCTTGATTTTTCTCAAGCATGGAAAGCTTGTAAAGAATCTGTTGCTATAGATAGAACCAAGTGGTTAGACTATTTGATTCAGGACAACATGTTGTTCAAGGGTAGTCAATTGTGCATTCCAAGGAGTTCCATGAGGGAAAATCTGATTAAGGAGAAACACAGTGCAAGGATGGAAGGACATTTTGGTCGAGATAAGACCATTGCCATTCTTAGAGAACATTATTTTTGGCCTCAAATTTCACAAGATGTGAAGAAGTTTGTACAGAGTTGCCAGATTTGTCAAGTTGCCAAGGGGTTTAGTCACAATACTGGCCTATTTCAGCCATTGGCTATTCCATCAACACCATGGGAGGACATAAGTATGGATTTTGTTCTTGGATTTCCAAGGACACAAAGGGGTAATGACTCATTATTCGTGGTGGTTGATAGGTTCTCGAAAATGGCACATTTCATTCCATGCCACAAAACTCATGATGCTATCCATATTGCAGACTTGTTTTTCAAAGAGGTGGTAAGACTACATGGTCTTCCAAGGAATATAGTTTCTAACAAAAATACTAAATTTGTGGGGTATTTCTGGAGGACATTATGGAAAAAGTTGAGAACAGACTTGAAATTCAGTTCCACGCATCACCCACAAACTGAGGGCCAAATAGAAGTGGTAAACAGAAGTCTAGGCAATTTTTTGAGATGTTTAGTTGGGGATAAGCCCAAGGGATGGGATTTGATTCTACCACAAGCACAATTTTCTTACAATAACTCTATAAATAGGAGTACTAGAAAATCACCATTCCAAATTGTATATGGGACTAGCCCAAGGACTGCACCAGAATTGAGGAAGATAGAACAAGGGGAGAGGACAAGTGCTGAAGCTGAGGAATTTGTTGAACATATCAAGTGCCTACATGAGGAGGTTCAAGCACACATTACCAAGATGAATCAAGAGTATAAAGCTAGGGCTGATCAAAGGAGAAGACATAAGGAATTCCAAGTAGGGGATCTAGTCATGGTGCACTTATGAAAAGAAAGATTTCTAGCTGGTACTTACAACAAGTTGAAAATGAAGAAATTTGGCCCCTGCAAAATTTTGAAGAAACATGACTCAGAAAATGCATATGAAGTGGAGCTGCCAGATGGTATTCACATTTCTCCCATTTTCAACATTGCATATTTAATAGAGTATCATGATGATGGTGCAAATGAGGACCTGGTGTTAGAGCCATGTCCAATTCCTGCTTCTAAGAAGGAGGAGATAGAAGACATTCTAGATCATCGTGTGGGTAGGAGTACCAGAAACAAGCAGTATGAAGAGTATTTGGTTGAATGGAAAGGATGACTGATCAAGGACTCAACTTGGATTTTAGCAGCTGACGTTTCCCATTTGGGATTTCCTCTACCATTCATAAAGTGATAGGGTCACTTTTCAATCTACCCTGGGTGTCTGATGTAGGAGCATCTAGGGGTATAAGGGCAATCTTGTGTCACCCAAAAAAATGTACTTAGACTTAGTTTCTATTTCATGTGTTTTCATTTTTGGACACCCATTTGGGTCAAATAAAGGTTCCAACTCTCACAGTTCCACTATCAGTGTGCTAGAAAATCCCAAAAAAATAGGAGCATGTAATTGAGCCATCATTTTGGTAAACTAGAAGGTGTGAATTGGCTAGATGAATGTAATTGTGATTTAGAGCATTCCAAAAAAACAATCAGGTCAAAAGGCCCCACAGTTTGAAAGTTATTGCAGTTTTTGAGTTTTGGAGACCTCTTAAGAATGCTTCAAAGTTAGGTTAGGGGCATTAAATGACCTCAAAAAGGGCTAAAAAATGGGGAATGAGTGAAACTTGTCCATAGGGCTATAGAGCACTTCGAGAGCTTTCCAAAAATGTAAACGGTTCATCAATCAGAGCTACGGTTCAAAAGTTATGCCTCCCGAAAGTTCAGTTATCATTTCTGGATTCTTCTAGATTTGTATAGACTTCTAACGCAGCTTCTGGAACCTTCTATTTGGTCAATGGATGCCTACTAGCACTTTCTAGAATGTACTCCTAGTCCTTAACCCTTTGAGGTCTATTTAAGGAGATTTTTGGCATTGTAAAAGGCAGTTCGGAGTGGAGTTTGAGACGAGGTACTGAAAGGAGAAATTATCTCCACATTTATGCTATTGTAAGCCCTTAGGGCATGTTTTGAAGTTTATTTTCTCTGTACTAAATGTACTAGCTTATTTTTTAGTTAATACAATTTCCCTTTTCTGTGGTGTCCATTCTATTCTTGGGTTGTGTCCCCATCACTATGGTATGTACTAGGGTAGATATTGCACATGTAATGGGAGTTGTTAGCAGGTATATGAGTCATCTAGGGCTTGAGAATTGCAATGTAGTTAAATGGATTCTCAAATATTTGAGAGGAATGTCCAGTAAGAGTTTACATTTTGGGGGCTCTACTATTTATTTATAGGTATATGTTGATTTGAATTTGGTAGGGGATATTGATACTAGGAAAACTACTATAGGTTATGTATTTATTATTGGTGGGAGAGCAGTTAGTTGGATTTTTCAGTTGCAGAAGTTTAATGCTTCACCCATTATAGAGGAAGAGCAAGTTACTATTATAAAGGTAACATAGGAGATGATATGGCTTCATTTCTTCATGGAAGAATTGGGAAACCCATAGAGGGATGATTATTAGTTTACAAATAACTAGAGTGTGATTCATCTTGCAAAGAATTCTACTCTATATTCAAAGACAAAACTCATATAGTTGTGGTACAATTTTATTTAGTCTATTTTGGATGATGAACAATTAAAGCTAGATAAGATACATATAAATGATAATCTAGTAGATATGTTTACCAAGGCAGTAATAAGGGAGAAGTTGAACTCCTCTTCAGCTTTGGTTGGTCTTCTAGACTAAACAGAATAAAAGAACACCATAGTCTAGGGTGGTTTGATATTCCAGTGGGAGCTATAAGTTTAGTAGTTCTATGATTAGTCTCCAAGTAGGAGGTTATTATTATGGAGATTGATCAATCTCCAAGTGGAATTTTTTTTTGATGTGGAGCCTAATTAGACTTGGAGGTTTATTTAGTGTGCTTTCTCCCCAAATTATTTCTATGAGAGTTTGCGGGTTGCACCCCCAAGACGGGGTCAAGAGGTAGCACCCCAGGTGCACTCTCTATCATGGTATAGGGTGGGGTCAAGGAGCAACACCTCTGAAGCTAAAAATGGCCTTATATTGTAAAAGGTATTGGCTGATATTTCTCTTTTAGACAAATTATTCTAGCCCTAATTTTTTAAGTGGCAAAAGCTTGTATAAAATAGCTTAGGGTTAGGGATTTTCATGATGTATGGTGATATTGTAGTTTCTTGTGACTGTATTGAGTTGTAAGGGATTATAGATTTTAATCACTACATAATAATAATATTGAAATTTATGTTGGTGGGCATAGCTCAGGGTTTGGGTGAACCATGTTAAATCTTTGTGTCTTGTGTTCTCTTCTGTGTAATCTATTATTTTCTAATATTGGCTATATTTGCATGTAAATTTTATTTCTGTCTAAGGTTAATCCTAACAAGTTGTCCTCTTTTGTAGTTAATTTTAGTATTGGGAAAACTTTAACAATTATCTCTCTTTTCCTACCTCACCTACATTTCTCTACCTCTATTTCCTCATATTTCTTTTATCGTCTTTGTTCTTTAATTTCTTCGTCTTGTGTTGACTCTTAAATTGGTTTTTTCTTTTGCTCATCCTTCTAATCATGTTTTCCTTCATGGTAATTATCGATAGCTTCTTGAGTTGTATTCATTACTTGGTCTTTGGTAGCATTAAGTTTCTTTATGATTTTATCAATTACTACCATATCAGGAACTTCCATGGGCTCATAAAGTACTTCTTGGGTCTTTAAATCATCAATAGTTATCTTTATGCAACTAACATCCCATCCAAAGTCAACATAAATAACTTTTGGAGGCTTTGCCTCCAAAAGATTTGTTTCATCATTAGCAATTTAATCTTCCTCTTTCTTCTCTACTTTCTTATCCTCAACTTGCACTACTTCCTCTTTTTCCAACTTTAAATGTTTCTTCAAAATAGTCTTTGTCTCCTCCTTGATGGTCTTTGTATCACCATACTATTATGATGTGGATCCTAATCATACTTGGAGGTTGAATTTTCCCCACTTTATTTGGTGTGGTTTCCCCTTATATCTTACTTCATTGTTTTGGGGGTAGTGTTCCCAAGACAGGTTTAAGGGGTAGCACCCCTTATGGGTTATTATTGTAAATGACATTGACTATTATTTCTCTATTAGACAACTTATTCTATCCGTAATATTTTATGATACAAAAAGCTTGTATAAAATGGATTAGGGTTAGGGATTTCATAAGGAATGAGGAGATCGTAGCTTCTTGTAGAGGTATTGAGTTGTAAGGGATTATATATCATAATTAGGTTATAATCATGGGATAGTAAGAATATTAGACTCATTATTTGGTGGATGCAGCATAGGGTTTGTGTGAACCATGTTAAATATTTGTGTCTTATGTGTTTTCTGTGTGACTTATTGTTTTCAAATATTGGTTATATTTGCAATTGATTTTTATTTATATCCAATTATTCTTAACACATACAATAAACTTGACAACCTCTTTTTCATTTTAAATAGTAGCCTTGTTTTACCAAGTATTTCATTAATCTCTTCTTTGGTGTAACTCCAATTAGAGTTTGACTTACGTATATTCAATTATTTCTTTGTCTTTCTTGATAGAAAATTTCCATCTAGCTTATAACTTATCATACAAAGGCTCTAAGATTTGACTTTTCAATTAATTAATGATTTTTTAAACATATTCATGGTAAAAACTAGAACATCATATTTTCTTTTATATTTTTCCTCTCTAAAAGAATCATAGTATCAAGCATATACACCAAGATGGTGTGCAAAAATGTTGACACATGAAAAAAAAAGTCAAAGTGCACATAACATAATTGCACTATGTGCACTTTTCATAAAATTTGAAAATGGAGCTTGGTTGGTTAACTAGCCAAGAAAATAATATTAAAAAATGAAAACTTATTCATAACATGATTTTGTTACAAACACGATCACCTTATTCTTAATAAAATGTGATTGTGTTATTAAGAACTAGAAGTATTGCTTCTAATTCTCCATAATGTCATTGGCTTATGAAGAACTAGAAGTAATGAAAGTGATATATATATATATATATATATAGATAGAGGGGGGTGAAGGTGATGCAAGGGAGGAGTAAGAGATGAAGGGATGGAGAGAGAGAGGTGCGGGGGAGGGGGATGATACAGTTCACATTTCTCTATGGATAATTCCATAGCACTTGTCACTTGTCTACCTAATTTACTTTTTCAAGTACATGTGCACTAAAGACCTTCAATCACTACTTGAGCTACTAGTAGATGGTGAGTATTCATCATCATCATCATCTGACATAGGCTCACATGAATATCTTACTTCCTTCCTTTGTTTATTTCCTCTTCCTATCTCTTGAAGTCCTTATCTGTAACTTCTATCATGGATCCAAGAAGCTCTTCCCATTCTTTTCTGTTAACTGAGTGGGATTTATCTTTTAATCCTAAGTAATTCATTAATAGTTTCATTCTTAACAAAATTCATAATTCAATTAACCATAGATAGTTTTCTCCGTGATCACTATAATATTTTCTCCTCAACTAAATATTTTGTAATCAATGGATATATAATCACAATTTTCTCTTGGCCAATCCTTTAAGCTCATAATTGAGCATGTAGATGCACAAAAGGTTTGAAAGCTAGATCTTGTGGAAGAATAGTATTAGATCTATTAAGTGATCCCTAAGGGGTTGTAAGACCCCTTAAGGAACACTTGATGGTTGTAATGTATCCCAAGGGGTCATATGGTGTCATAAGGGGTTAGATAATGTCCCCTTTGAGAATTTCTAGGAGCCCCTATGGCCCCTTTCAACATATTATAACCATCAAGTGTGCTCAAAGGGGTCTTATGACCCCTTGGGGCACACTTGATGGATCTAATACTATTCTTACACCACATCTAGATTTCAACCCTTTTGTGGATCTATAGGCTCAATCACATGCCTAAAGGATTGACCAAGAGAAAACTATGACTATATATCAACTAATTACAAAATGTTCATTTGACAAGAAAATATTGCAGCAACCAAGAATAAAATAGGCTATGGAGAATCTAGTTATGAATTATTATAAGAAGAAACTATAACTAAACTAGCCAAGATTAAGAGACAAAGCCCACCTGGTTAATGGAAAAGAGTAGGAAGAGTTTTTTGGACCCATGAAAAAGGTTACAAATAAGAACCTAAAGATCTAGGAAGGGGAAAGTGGAAAAGGAAATAAGTAAGATATGCATATGAGCCTATGTCTAATGATGATAATGATGATTATGGTGATGATGAATAATCAACATATACTAGTAGCTCAAGTAGTGACAAAAGGTCTTCAATGCACATGTACTCATAAACAAAATTTTAAGGGAACTTATAGGATTTTCAAGGAATATTAAGGGGTCCTAATGTCCCTTTCAATACACTAGGACCCCTCATGACCCCTTTCAATACATTAGAACTAACAAATATTTGTAAACACTTATATGTCTAAATGGAAGAGACACACCCATTGGATCTAGAATAATCTTAAATATATCAACTCAATTGATGTCATTAGTTTTGAATTTTTTCTCCCAACTAGACCTCCTTGTCCTTTTATAGTACCTAAATGAAAACATAAATCTAAAGATCAGTGATAAGCTCTATGGATACCTTGAAATGGAAGATACACTAAAACATAACTTAATGTGATCTTATAAAAAGATATAGGAGGTATGATAATATATAAAGCATTCTAGTTGTCAAAAACCATATCAAACATAGCTTGACTCAAAAAATTTATTTTTATCTTGACTTGATACATCTCTCCATCTCTACTAGTCTGTTCTTGGGCTCTTTCTTGCCACTTTAAGGAATTTTTTGAATTAGGATTCAATGGTTGTATATAAGCTTCATGAGAAATTCAAAAGAAATATTTATTTCAAGGAAACAACATTATTTATAGAAAGCTAGGACTAATGAAAAGAATACATAACCAATTAACATGCAAAGTGATAACTACATACTTAAATCCAAATACTTTGATAGATATTCTTTAAAATAGAAACAAGCTCATGTATACTAGTGACAAAACAATTACAACATATCAAATTAAGTATGTGGCATAGGATAATGATGATTACATTTCCATGCCCTCCAAATCTAGTGGTGGTGGAATATTGGCAAGCTATGATGGTTCTTGAGATTATTGAGGCTAGAAAGACCTAGTTAACATTCACCTTGGTTACACTTAATGCATGATAGATATGTGAGCCTATGTCAGATGACGATGATCAATACTCACCATCTACTAGTAGCTCAAGTAGTGACAAAATGGATTTAGTGCACATGTACTTAGAATTTTTTTTTTAAGGGATCTTGAGGAGTCTTAATGTCCCTTTCAACACACTATGATCCATCACAAACATTTTCAACACATTAGAGCCAACAAGTCTATGGAAACACTTGTATTTTTCAATGGAGGAGATATACCCAATGGATTTACAATAACTTCATATATATATATATATTTATATATATATATATATAGAGAGAGAGAGAGAGAGGTACAAAGGGAATGAGAGAGGGAGATTGTGTGTGTGTGTATGTGTGTGTGTGTGTGTGTGTGTGTGAGAGAGAGAGAGAGAGAGAGAGAGAGAGAGAGAGAGAGGTGACTTGTGATGAAGATGATACCTCCAACTACTAGAGTATCATGGGAAAATAGTGATGAAGATGACACCTCCAACTACTAGACTATCATGGAAAACTTGTGATGAAGATGATACCTCCAACTACAATATTGACATTAAAAACTTGTGATGGAGATGGTACCTCCGACTACTAGACTGCCATGGAAAACTTATGATGAAGATGACACCTCCAACTACTAGACCATCATGGAAAACTTGTTATAAAGATGACACCTCCAACTACTAGATTTCCATGGAAAAATTATGATGAAGATAACATGTACAACTAATAGACTATCATGGAAGACATGTGATGAAGATTGAACCTACAACTACTAGATTGTCATGGAAAACTTATGATGAATATGACACAGTCTCCAACTACTAGACTATCATGGAAAACTTGTGATGAAGATGGCATTTGCAACTACTAGACTGACATGAAAAGCTTGTGATGAAGATGATACCTCCAACTACTAGACTATGATGGAAAACTTGTGATGAAGATAACACCTACAACTTCTAGAATGTCATAGAAAAACTATGATGAAGATGACACCTCCAACTACTAAATTTTCATGGAAAACTTGTGATAAAGATAGAACATCCAACTAATAGACCGTCATGTAAATCTTATGATATAGATGACACCTCCATCTACTATATTGTAATGGAAAATTCTATCTCTTTCTTTTTAAATTTATTTTTTGAGTGTGCACACACATAAAAGTTGCTTGATGGGCTTTTAATTCCCTCTCTGTTTATTAATTATTTTTTTGTTGATCTCATTCATTCACACATAATTAATTGTTACTTGTATTGAGGAACACAATTTTATCAGTGTGGAGAGAGAGAGAGAGAGAGAGAGAGAGAGAGAGAGAGAGAGAGAGAGAGAGAGAGAGAGAGAGAGAGAGAGAGAGAGAGAGAGATAGAGAGAGAGAGAGAGAGAGAGAGAGAGAGAGATTGGGGTACCTCCACAATTATATACATACATCCACTAGAGTACTTGTATCGAGGAACACAATTTTATCAGTGTGGAGAGAGGGGGAGAGAGAGAGAGAGAGAGAGAGAGAGAGAGAGAGAGAGAGAGAGAGAGAGAGAGAGAGAGATTGGGGCACCTCCACAATTATATACATACATCCACCAGAGTACTTATCAACATGTTTCATTGTTTCAAGGTCTACACTAAATTGGCTATCAATGTCAAGCTTTAGTTTTTGTTCCATCTCACTAAGAGCTCAAATAATTTGTCTATCCATGTGAGAAGAATATTATTGTAGGTTTCCTTGTTTGTCATGGTAGTCCACCCTTGGCTCAATTTTAGACCCTTCTTCCTCCTATTCATGATATTCACACAAAAACCCTTCACTTATTTTTCCTACATGATAAAGGTCAAAGATAAAGTTGACTAAAATGAATCAACGTACCTCAGAGCTTTCATAGGAAGTATCTGTAATTTCTTCAAAAGATAATTTATCTTCCGATTCAACCACAAGAATCTCTCTCTTATATGCTAAACTTATATTGTATTGTTGCATTGCAGTTAGGTCTACCTTGTAAGGGTCATTATTTGGATGAACAAAAAATCAATGATACCAAGATCCACAGTTTGAGTTCTAGAAGCTAGACTTTCCTTGATATAATTAACATTTAAATTTTTGTATAAAACCTATTGTGCATCATCCCTCCACCACACTCTTTCTATGGTGGGATTTGGGTAGTCTTTGTTAATACACCTTTTCTCCTTCACGTATTTTTTTATTACTCCCTCTATATTCTAAATAGGATGATGAAGCGATTGAAAAATGTGATGGTTCTAATGTGTCCCATGCATGGATCATTCAAAGTGTGAAACTCAGGATTTAAAAATATTTTTTAGTTCCCTAGTTGATCCAATCATTTATTTGATAAAATCAATCCATTTTTGGGTATTTTGTTCATTAAATGAGCCTAATAATGCCTATTAGGCCTCTAAAGAATTAACTTTACTTTTACATAGACATCATGTGCTCATGTTATTTCTAATTTAGTTTTACAAAACATAATGGGATCATGTTATGTCTAGTATGGTAGTTTAGTCATACGAAGCACAATGTGATTGCATTTGTTTAAAAAAAAAATCATGTTTAGGGTTGGTAATAGGCCTATTAAACCACTCAAAGGCTTGGATTGATGTTTTCACTCCATTTTTCATTGCTTTAGACATTTTTTCACCTTCTAAGATAAATTCTTGTCTTCAACTTCATTAGGTTTGCAAAGTGTTTTTTGATTGTTACCTATCATCCTACCAAAGGGTTTTTCAAAATACTAAATATAACTATATCTTTTTTTGAGCACACAAAAATAACTATGTTATATTTTTAAACAAAAAAAAAGAACAATTTGTTGTGTGTATGGGGTTTGACTGTCTTAATTTTATCCATTTTTAAAAAACCTTACTAATTTAGAAACTAGATTCAGAGTACTACAATTTTTATGTTTTACACATTTTCTCATTATGCATTCATGAACCTCAAATGAGCCTTCCAAGATCAAGTTTACTTGTTTTTAGAAAAAAAAAAGTTGTGCATTTATAACCCCCTTTTTACACACCATCTTGGTGCACACACCCTATCTCCTAAAATTAGGTAACAAGCCCCACTTTTCTAATTGATTAACAAATTTATATACATTCTTATAATGACTGACTTCTCCTTAGATAGGCCTCTTAGTTGGT
Organism: Cupressus sempervirens; assembly: GCA_028749045.1. Taxonomy (NCBI): domain Eukaryota; kingdom Viridiplantae; phylum Streptophyta; class Pinopsida; order Cupressales; family Cupressaceae; genus Cupressus; species Cupressus sempervirens. The sequence goes on along the minus strand of CM053786.1, from coordinate 345,666,461 downwards.
GCTCCAACTACTTTATATTGATTTTCACTAGCTCTTAGTTCTCATTTTCCTTCATTTGATTTAGTAGCTTCTTCCTTGTTTGAATCTACAATCTTCTCCCTTTTTGCTTTTAATTTCCTCCTTTTTGGTGTAGATTGTACTAGTTCAACTACTTTCCTCTTCTTTACAAGATGGATCTTATCAACCTTAGCACCTTTGCCTTTACTTTTTGAGAAACCTTCACTATATGTGACTCTTTTCTTCCATTTTGTTTCACTTATGGTTTGTCTCTAGGAAATTACCTTTCCTTTACCAGTAGTGATAACTTTAACTTCTTCAAATCCTTAAGAGCATGATGTAATGGGTCCTTTCTCTCAAATGAATTTTTTGCTGATTTTTTTTGAAGTTACTCCAAATTGTTCTTGTAAGTGTATCACCCAACATTTTGATAAATTTATTGATTTGCACTACTATCAGGAGGTTTTCCACCAATACAATATTTTCAATACCTAGGAAGACATTCCAAAAGTAAAAGAATAATCCCATCAATACCTAATTGCATCTAAATAGAGTCCTCATTTTTGTCTTGATCTTCTCCATATTTGTGCATAGATGACCTCTTAGGCTTTAAAAAAATCAAAGTCTGTATCCCCATTCACCATTTTATAAGCTCTCAAAAGAGCACTTTCCATTATGCTTTTCAATTGACTTGATTAGAACACTTTATATACAATAATCATCAATTTAAATCTTGGTGTTGGATCTATGATATTATTTGTAGTCATTTCCTATCTATCCCACTTTGATTGTGTTACTAGTGTAACTTCATCTTATTGAGTTGATCTTACAAATGCAACTTCATTGGTAACACACTACCCAATCACTAAATGAATCACTACTTGGTGTTCTTGTATGGCTTGTCCACCAACAGGGACTAGTCATGGACTTGGCTCAAAACCTAACTAATGCATTCTTCTTTGAACTCTTAAAAGTTGGATGGTATGATTCAAAAACTTTCTCTCCAAAACCTTGTGTTCATCTTTAATGGCCAAAATATCATTTCTTTACTTCTTATACACATCAAATATAGAAAGAGAACCTAATTATTCAATATTAATGTAGTGGACATATGCTCTAAAATTATCAATGTGCTTTACTCTATATGGCACATTGAATAGGGAGCCTAATGAGTTAACCCCTGTGGACTTATAAGGATGTTTCTTAAACTCTAGATAAGGTGTATACGTAACAATGACTACTACTAGAGATTCCATTATGGAAAATCACAAAATCAATCTTTGCATTATGATACATACCTTTTAATCTTGTAAACTAGGGTTCGTTTATGGGTTCTCAAAATACTTCACTTCATCTTCTATCAAATCAATAATAAATCATTTTCCCAATGTTTGAAATCTCTTAGATCACTTAGATAATTACCTGTGTCAATTCTTAGTAAGACCTTTGAATACATATGTACCAAATGAGACTTAAACTCACCTTTATAACCCATCACACATCATTGTTTGATTATTCACTAGTTGAGTTAGCCAATTAGAGTTAACATAATAGATTCTCATGCCGAATGGATATGATCCCAAGATCAAGCTAAAAAATTGCATATCATTTTACTACACATCTTATTACATATAAATATGGAAATAAAACTTATTGCACATAGATCTAGGGAGTTCATGTATAGATTTCAATGGAGCTCCCCATAGGTTTGTAATATCTTAGTTGATTGATGGACGAGCTCTAGACTTGGTATAGATGTAGTCCCTCTAACTATTGGCATAACCAGTTATGTGATTGATGATACAAACAATGATAATTTAGTTGCATGTTGACCAATTATTGTGTTTTTATTGATTTCAACTATAGACCTAGTGTTCTCAATAAGTTATTGATCATAAATGAGTGTTGTAGTAAAACTTGAGTGTATGATTGTCAAGAGATCTTTGGTGATCTCTCTTGATATGCATATGTTGATATCTACTAGCAGAGAGAAGATCAAGATGACTAATGAGGTAATAGTGCAACTTCTAGAATATTTAGTGGAAAATGATAGACTATTTGATTGGTTTATCAAATCCATGGTGAATAAAATGAAATGATTGCAAAAACATGAGAAGAATGATGTTTACTAGACTGTGAAGCTGATATAGTTATGATAGAAACTCATTGTCATGATAGGTAAAGAATTTCTAAGATGGAAAGGTGGCAGTTAGAATAGTTTCAAGTTAGACATGTGACTAGTGAATCTATAAAATATAGGTTAAATAAGTGACAAACAAGTTAATAAAGAATGAGTTCTCGAGTGATGATTAGTTAACTAAAATCAGTGATAGTTGAAAGGTTTCAATAAATGAGAGAGAATTAGTTGTAATCTATTGACATGGACATACATATGGAGTTCATGATGTGGGATCACAGTAGTCTAAATTGAATTTGTGTGTGAAAAAGTGGAAGGTACAGTCTAGCCAAAAATAAGAGAAGTGAGTTGAGAAGAGTAAGAGAGCTTAGGTGGATCTAATCTAAAAAATATAGTGTTGTTTTATAGATCAATCTTTATGCTGTTCCCTAATAGTTACAATGTGTGAAATCCCTTAACCAGGTGGATCTTAATAGGTCCTTATTGTAAATCCTTTAATAGGGTGGTACTTTGACTAGTGTTCAATGTCCTCTAACAAGGTTACTCCTAATAGATTAAAGATCCTCACAAGGCTAAAGAAAAATCCCCTAATAGGGTGGGACTTAATTTTGTCTTTGTCAATTCCTAATAGGATTACTCTCCTAATAGGGCATACTTTAGAAGAGCACAATTTATCTATGGTTACTAAACCCCCCATGATTTTGACCCATGTTGGGTTTTAACATGGCCAAAATATCTATGTCAAATGTATGAGTGATTTCATGTGTTAGATGCTTTTAGTTAATGCTTTAAATTAATTATTGGTTAGATGTTTAAAAGGTGAAAAAGTTGTTTTTTTAGTTGATTAATAACTATTCACCCCCCACCCCTCCTCTTAGTAATCTAATCACTTAAGACCAACACTAGTTTGATTTCATCATTTTTGACCCAAATATTACTCATTCGATTCTTTGTTTCTTTCATTGTTGCAATCTTCTTTTCTTTTTCTTCATCCACTACTTGCTTTCCTAAATTCTCTTCATCTGACAAAACCTAGCAATATGACCAACCTTATGACAATGAAAACATGTCATAGTGGTAGGTATCCAAGGTCCAATATTTCCTCTATTTATTCTTACTCTACAATTGATTACCACATGTCCATAATTGTGATGGTCTCAACCTTATTATCAAACTTAGGATTACTAATATCCATGAATTTGGTCTACAAACACTCTTCATATTGTGATATTTCTATCAAGATTTAATTTTTTAGTTTTTAAATCAAACTCATCAACCCATATTTCATGAGTAGTGATCCAAAATTAACCAATATCCTTCATAGGATAGTATTTGATCCTCTTTCATGCCATTAAACTTCACACATCTCATATACTAGATCAAATCATCTACTTGTGGCTCCCTCGCATACATTTTCTCATCAATTTTAGATCCCTTTTTTCCACTCTCAAAGAAATCTTAGGGTCCCAAGTAGAACTTGCTACATAAATAAAGAAATTATTCAACTTGTTCATGGGCTTGTTAGGGCTAATCCAACTATTAAAAGGGCAATAGTGTGTTGGACACCTCTAGAGGAAGGATGGATCAAGATTAACTTTGACAGGGTGACTAAGGGAAACCCAAGAGTATTGGGGTGTGGTTGTGTACCAAGAGACCATAAGGGAAATATTCTTACTTTTGTCGGCAAATGCTTGTACAATGGCATGAATAACATTGTAGACTATTGTGCAACTAAAGAGGCTCTAGTCTTGGGAGCAAAAATAGGCTTTAAAAGAGTCCATTTGGAAGGGGATTCATAGATCATCATAAATGACATAAAGAGAGGGAGGTTGGAGGCATGGCAACTTGATAGATATATCTAGTAGATGAAAGACTTGCTTTTAGAATTTGATGACTTCAAGGTTTCTCATTCATTCCAAGAAGCAAATAGGGTGGTAGACATGTTAGCCAACATGGGTGCTAATGTAGCAATGGGTACCCAAAATGAAATCTTTGAGGACTTGTGACACCTTTCATTAGATTAAAGAGTGAATTTTTGTTTGGCCATTAGATACATTAAAACACATATGAAACTTTTCATCCTATGTGATTTTAAGGGGAAGGCATCATGATTCCTACCTCCGACAACATTAAATCATATAAGGACATGTAGAGACACCCAATCCTCCATGCATGCCAGCTTGAGTGTATTCTTTCCTTGGTACTTCAATTCTAGAGAGTTCCAAGGAAGTTAAATTTAGATACAAGGAAGGCCAAACTCATTTGTTTCCTAATGCAATAGAAATAGAGGAAAATTATGTTGTGGGCTTTGATATTCAAATGCAGACTTACAAAGGCTAGATTAACACGTGACGTCTCAAACACATATTTTGTTTGATGACCTAACTTTCCTAGAGGGAGTGTAATAGATGTTTGGGCTAGAATACCTGAACACATTATGGAAGAGGATATCAAACCTAGATGTGGCATCTTTGTTTGTAGTGCTTGTGTTGATGGTGGGGGAATTGAAGGAGGAGGTCTATTGTTTTGTTGCAACATGTGTGGATGGGTAGTGGCTCTTGGGGCTGGAAGACATAATTGAGAGAGTTGTCTTGGGTGTGGGTATTGAGATGAGTTTAAAGCCTTGGATGTTAATTGGTGGAGGAATTCTTTGGTTCAACCACTGGTCGTGTGGTCCTCCTCAAATCCATAAGGTTCCCATATCCCTAAAGCAGAACAAGGATGGAAAAAGATAGTGGAGTTATTGACTAAGAAAATTTGGGTGTCAGTGGAGAGAAAATGAGACTTCATGAAGGCCATGTCGAGAAAGAGCATGCTTGCTCTAGGGCAATAATTATGCCACCAAGTAGTGAAGAAGAACCAACTAGAGGGGAATGCATCCACATCAAAGGGAGTCTAGGTGGATGTCTCGCTACTCAAAGAAGAGGGGGAGGGTAGTGATAAGCACCATCAGGGGAGGCAAGAAATTTTAGTGATGGATGATCTATCAATACCAACTTTTACTCATGAGGAAGTAACATGTTGGTTCAAGGAGTAATAATACCAGATGGTGGTGACTTCGACGAATGCAAGCAAATACCCAATTTTGTTTTGTTTTGTTATTTTTTGTATATGGGATGGGTAGTATGTTAGGATTAACCTTAGACATAAATAATAGTGACATGAAAATATAACCAATATCAAAAAATAATAGATGGCACATAAGAGAACACAAGATACCAAGATTTAATGTGGTTCCCCTAATTCATGGGCTACATCCACCAACAACAAGTCCAATAATATTATTATTATCCAATGATTACAATTTTTTAATCCGTTATAGCTCAATACTGTCTCAAGAAGCTACAATATCACTATTACATTATGAAATCCCTAACCTTGAGCCTTTTTATACAAGATTTTGCCACTTACAAAATTAGGGCTAGAATAAGTCGTCCAATATGAAAAATAGTAGTCGATGCTTTTTACAATATAAGGGAATTTTTGGCTTTGGGGGTACTACCCCTAAAAAACCCCCTGGGGGCATTGCCCCTCGACCCCACCTTGTATTGTGATATGAAGTGCACCTAGGGCGTTGCCCCAAGATCCTGTAGGGTGCTACCCCTTGACTCTGTCTTGGGGGCCTAGCCCCCAAACCCACATAGAAATAATATGGGGAGAAAATCACACTGAATAAACCTCTGAGTCTAATTAGGCTCCATATCAAAACAATCTCCCACATGGAGACTGATCAGACTCCACAACAATAACCTCCCACTTGGAGACTGATCATATCACTGATAAAGCTATAGCTCCACTAGAATATATCAAACCACCTTGGACTTTGTTGTTCTGTTATTTTGTTCAATTGAGAAGACCAATCGAAGTTGAAGAGGAATTCAAATTCTCCCTTGTCACTACCTTTGTAAACATATCTATTAGATTTTCATCTACATGTATCTAATCCAACTTTAATTGTCCATCATCCAAAACTAGCCGAATGAAATGATACCATAATTGTATGTGTTTTGTCTTTGAATGTAGAGCTGAATTCTTTGCAAGATAAATGGCACTCTAACTATTTGTAAATAAATAATTATCCTTCTGAGGGTGTCCCAATTCTTCTAGGAAGAGTTGAAGCCATATCATCTCCTTGGCTACCTCTGTAGCAGCAACATACTCTAACTTTGTAGTGGATAAAGAATTAACATACTGAAAACCTAGAAACCTAGGTCACGGTTGCCCCACCAACAATAAATACATAACCGATAGTACTCTTCTTGGTATCAATATCCCTTGCCAAATATAAGTCAACATAGCCCTGTAAATCAGTAGTAGAGCCCCCAAAATGTAAAAACTTATTGGATGTTCCTCTCAAATATCTGAGAATCCATTTAATTGCATTCCAATGCTCAATTCTTGGATGACTCATATACTTGCTAACAACTCCCATTCCATGTACAATATCTGGCCTAGTACATACCATAGCATGCATCAAGCTTCCTATAGTTAAAGAATAGGGTACCTTAGACATCTTATCCTCCTCTTCTTGTGTCTTGGGACATATCTCCTTAGTCAACTGCCAATGACTAGGTAAAGGTATGTTGACAACTTTAGCATTCTCCATAGAGAAATGTTGCAACACCTTCTCAATATAATCAACCTAAGATAAAATCAATTTCCTATTCTTCCTATCTCTAAAAATATTCATACCAATGATTTTTTTTTCTACCCCCAAATTCTTCATAGAAAATGCATGTGCTAACTGGTGTTTCATCCCCATAATGTGATCCGTGTTAGACCCAGCTACAAGCATATCATCAACATATAAATATAAGATATTGTAACTATCATCATCCAACCTCTTAAAGTAAATAAAATTATATGAATGACACCTACTATATCCATGCTCATTCATAAACCTATAAAAATTTAGATACCATTGTTGAGGTGCTTACTTTAAGCCATATAAACTTTTCTTTAATTTGCACACTAAGTTCTCCTTAACATTGACCTCAAATCCCTATGGTTGTGTCATACATATCTCTTCATCCAAATAACCATGAATAAAGATTGTTTTAACATCAAGATACTCTAAATGCAAATCTTCAGTAGACACAATACTTAAAATAGTGTGAATAAAAGTCATTTTAACAACAGGAGAAAATATCTCATCAAAATCAATGCCCTTTTTCTATGCAAATCCTTTTACCACTAACCTAGCTCTGATACCACTTGTTAGGATTAACCTCAGATAGAAATAATAGTTACATGAAAATATAACCAATATCTGAAAATAATAGATTGCACATAAGAGAACACAAGACACCAAGATTTAACATGGTTCACCTAATTCCTGGGCTATGTCCACCAACAAGTCCAGTAATATTATTATTATCCAATGATTAAAATCCACAATAACTTATAGCTCAATATTACTACAAGAAGCTATAATATCATCGTTACATTATGAAATCCCTAACCCTAAGCCTTTTTATACAAGCTTTTTCCACTTACAAAATTAGGGCTATGATAAGTCGTCCAATAGGAAAAATAGCAACCAACAGCCCAAAACCCTGCAGGTATGCTACCCCTTGACCATGTCTTGGGGTTGTAGCCCCCAAACCCCCATAGAAATTATATGGGGAGAAAACTGTGCCAAATAAACCTTCAAGTCTGATTAGGCTCCATATCACAACATGGTCTAGTCTTTTGTAGAGTGTTCATACTCTGAATTTTTGTGTAATGACATAGGTATGGCTAGGGAATGGGTAGTTATATTAGTACGGTATTTGGACATACAACTAATATTGTAACTTTCTTTGATTATTAATATAATACCAAAAATGTTACCTATCAAAAAAAAAGGAACACAAGATATTCAAGTGTAGGAAAACTAAAAAAATGGATGTCTCACAATGTATCTCTAACCTTTTAAAGAAATATATATGACAATGAAATAGATATTGATGCATAAATGTGAATCCTAGTGAGAATGCAAATTTAAAATCCCATAAGTAATGAAGACATTTACTATATTTAGTAAAACCCTATAATGGTGTAATATCTAACAAGTTTACCTCGAATGCAGAAAAAATTGTTCTAGTTCAAACTATCTAAGTTAATTATAGACCAATACAATAAAAAAAAATCATTAAATTGAAAATTAGGTTTGGTAAATAATTTCTTTTAGGAAACTAAATGTAAAGAGAAGGAATTATTTTCCCTTTAAGTTATGATGAAGAATGATAATCACTAATTCATAATTCTATTTTTATTGTTCTTGAACTCTACACAAACTTAGAAATCTTTGTAGGTCAATCTTATGGTTTCAAATTAATTTTGTACCACATAAATTTTATCTTTAAAATTTGTCTTTGAATTGGCTCAATGTAAGTTCTTAAAATCTAGTTGATTCTTATTTTTTCTATCTAGTGATGTATAAGAATGCACTATTTTAAAATATCTTGAAAAATTAATTTGTGTAAGATCATGTTCAAAATAAAGTAATATTAATATACATAAAGACAAGCTCAAAATAGACTAATATTGATCATAACAATATTGTGATATTGCAATCAAGATTTAACTATGTTGTTTTTTATTGAAACAAATTGACCTATGTGACAAGAATGGTGATTCACACATGAATCCATCTCTCATGAGAATAAATGGAACACTTAGCACTCATTAGATCTAGGTGATGCTGACAGAGGTGAAGCATCAAGACTTCTTGGGAGCTCACCCATCCCAATACTACTTCAGCGCTCTTCTTAGAACCCCATTATATTTTAGAAAATTATAAATTTATTATATTTAATAAAATAAATGTTATAAAAAAATTAATAAACACACAACTTATAAAAAGCCCAAAGTTAGTGAGCATCATAGACTAATAAAATAGATATTATACTAGTTAGATATTCAAATTTCCTTATGTTGAATTATTTTGTTTCATTTTATAATTGTTCCAATATTTAAATCTCCCCATCAGAGGCCACTCCAAAATTTGAATAAATAGACCCATTCAACAAAAGGAAAGAAAAATAAATAAACGATTATATTTGTGAGTATATAGATTTAAGGATGATGTCTTCCATTAATCTTGTGAAAGAGTATAGGAAGTGTAATGTTTAAGTAGTTTAGAAAGAGGATCGGTTTGATTTGACTGTGCAAATAGAATATCTAGTCATCGTCATAGAATCATTACAATTGAAAGAAACAAATATGTTTTTAGCCCCTATTAACAGATATGGTCTTTTCCTACAAGTTTCTTAGGATAGGTAATATTTCTATCCCTCACCTTTGCCTTGGAATTTTGGCTTTGCATATTTGAAACCCTAGTAAGGAGAATTTCTTGTACTTTGTGTTTTTTCATTATAGTAGTTTACCAACATTATATTTTCTAATAATTATTTGTATACTATTGCTAGGAACCATTATTCTTTATTATATTTGCTAAGTGAGATTTGGCCTTGTTGTAATGCTTTTTTTTGTGTAAAGCTTAGCTCAAATTAGTGTGATCTCCAAAGAAAGAGATGATATTATCTTTACATCAAGGCCCATCATAATGTTTTCACAACCCAGGAATGATATGGATGTGTTTTTAAAGGAAATTTTTTCATCTTCTCATTTACCAATTCAATAAACTCAGTGCCATCACTTTGAGGGAATTGTTTGATGAGAAGACCTCTAGGCTACAATGTGGTCCATTGATGTGTATAATGTGGGGTGGCTACTCTCTACATGCATTGCTGGGTTAAAGGTATGTGATCCTTTTATAGTTTTGTATCACATTTTATTTTATCAATTACCCAATTTTGTTGATTTTGATGTCCTTGATGGGAATTTGACAAGACAATTACAGCTACCCTTACATAACCCAAGTTTTGGGTAAACTCTAAATTGGCAGCTAAGAAAAATGTTTGAAAAATTACCAATCTGGGTAGATGCATATTTCATTTTCTTTAGGGGTGAAAAGTGTCTTTGAAACACAAATAAAACTTGCAAAAGTCTTTGGCTATATAGGTATAAACTCTACAAAGTTAACTAGAACTTGGTAGTAATTGAAACTCGAGAGTAATTGGAACTTGACAATAACAAGCACTCGGTAGTAATTAGAAAAATGAGCAAAATGAGAAGGATTACTAAGAAACCCAAGATGCTTGTACATGGTGGAATCATGTATTCATGAGACCTTAGTGTAGATTGCAAACAAAAATAAAAATGAATTAATCTAGACCCAAGAAATCATTGTTAAATAATGACTCTACAAACATCTCATGTTTCCCTATCTACAACTGCTAAAATAGCACTCAGGCCAGCATCTTAGTGACAATTCTAGAATGGGAGTATGCTATTAATGAAGATCTATGAAGACCTATATGAGATCTATGTGAATTGTAGATTATATGAAGATAATAACATGAAAACACTAAGATATATGTATGTATAAGACTAAAGAATGCTAAATACTACTAAAATGATGCTAGAATGATATTAAAATGATACTAAATCTCTACAACAATAATGCTAAGATGATGATAAAATGATAGCTCTAATATGCCTATAGTCTGGACTCATAAAACTTGGGTCCCTTTGCTCTTTATTTTCCCTTCTATTTATAGGATTTCAGAAGGGGGTTGGGGTGAGGATCTGGATTTTATTTGTTGCCAGGGGTAAGAGTAAAGCTAAAAATATCTCACAAAATGCCAAGAGGAACAGTCCAATAGACTTATTTTGTGAGGAGATATAGGGATTCTCAACTCGTTTAAATTCCAAAAAGGTGAATTTCACTTTTGAGAGGATACATGATTTTGTCGATTTATTAAATGTTGCATTTATTTTCAACTTTTGTCTTTACCTTTTACCTTTTTTCCTTTTATTTTATGATTTTATGAATTGATTTTCCTCTTTCTAAAGTGGTTTTTCTCTTTATGAATTGGATAGGTGATTAATTAATTAACCACTCAAATGGCTTGATGTTATAATCGATTTGAAATTTTGTTATTTTCCTCATTTATTTTATTTTGTCTTTAATAATTATTTTGCTTGATCAAAATTCTCATTATCTTGGGTCTTTGCCAATTTTAGGGTGTCTACAATGCTCCTACATCAGAAAATTGAGGTTGAAAGAAATGATTCTCCTGAATCATTGAAATGCCACAACCTAAACTGAATCCAACTCAGATTGAGAAATCCACGTAGCATCTCTAACTAGTTTGTTCTTCCACTTCACCAAATATTCATAGTAATCTTTTCCTCTTGTGATTTTACCAACTCTCTGATCCAATATATGTTCAACCTCTTCAATCTGCTTCTTAGGATACATTTGGTACAACAACTTCATCATCTAACTCATGATACTTATGAAAATAAAAAAATGTTGAGTATAGGAGATATATCTATGTCATTAGGTAACTCAACTTCATAAGCATTATCACTATCAAACTTCCTCAAGATCTTACAAGGTCCAAACTTCTTCATTTTCAACTTATTGTATGTTCCAACATGAAATATGCATCTCTTTAAATGAACCATCACCTCATCACCAGCTTCAAAAAATTGATGTCTCCTATACTTATTAGCATTCTCCTTATACTTTTGATTACTTTGTTCCAACCTCAAATTCACTTCCTCATGCAACGGCTTCATAAAACCACCAAATTCTTCCCCTTTTACACTTCTCTTTTCTTCACCAACAAAATTCCTCAAATCTAATAGTTCTCTAGGTTACATTATAGTAATAATCTCAAAAGGTATTTTTCTTGTACTCCTATTCACATAATTATTATATGCAAACTCAGCTTCTGCCAATACCATATCCCAATTACTCAACTTATCTCCAACTAAACATCTCAACAAATTACCCAAGCTTCTATTCACAAACTCTATCTATTAATCTATCTCTGGATGGGATGTATAACAAAACTTCAACTTCTTATCCATCTTATTCCACAAAGTCCTCCAAAAGTAACCAATAAACTTATTGTCTCTATCAGAAATAATATTTTTTGGTAATCAATGCAATCTAACAATCTCTTTGAAGAGAATCTCACAAATATACATAACATCTGATGTCTTCTTAAATGGAATGAAATGTGCCATCTCAAAATATCTACCCACAACAACAAAATATGGAATAATACCCTCTTTTTGTTTTGGATAATCCAAGAACAAAATCCATACTGATGTCACTCCAAGGTTTCTCTGGAATAGGAATAGGTGTATACAATCTAGTATTTTGACTTACTTATTTTGAAACTTGACAAATTCCATAACTCCTTAAAAACTTCTAAACATCTTTATACACATGTGACCAACAATAGTTATCCTTAAGAAAACTCAATGTCTTGTTAATTCCAAAATGTCTAGCCAAACCACCACAATGCTTTTCCTTAATGAAATTAACCCTCATAGAACTTCTTGGCACACACAACTGAATTCATTTGAACAACATAACTTCTTGAATGAAAAACTCATCAAAATTACTCATTTGACTTGATATATTTTGCACTCTACACTCTATCCATGCCTTAGAAAAATTAGGTTCAATATCATACAACTCCTTCATCTTATCAAAACCAAGAACTTCAACCTTCATCTTGGTCAACATAGAACATCTTCTGCTTAATGCATCTAGAACTTGGTTAGTTACTCCACTTTAATTCTCTATCACAAATGTGAAACTCTACAAATATTCAACCCACTTCATATGTCTCTAATTCAACTAATATTGACTTTCCAAATACTACAATGTTTTATGATCAGTATACAATAAAAACTCCTCAGGAATCAAATAATGTCTCCACTTCTTCGAGCTTGAACAATAGCATAAAAATCTTGATCATACACATAATAATTCATTTTAGAATCATTCAACTTCTCACTAAAGAAATCAATAAGTTTACCTCATTGACTTAACATAGCTCCTATTGCACTACCACTTGCATCACATTTAACTTGAAACACCTTATTGAAAGTAAGCAAAGCTAGTACAAGTAAATTAGAAACCTTTTGTTTCAAATTATCAAAAATCTTATCAATCCCATGTGTCCACTTAAAAATTCTTTTTATCTACTCTCATTGTCTCAGTCATAATATTAAAAACAAAACTGAAATTCTTTATAAAGTTTTTGTAGAAACTAGTCAAACCATGAAATGATCATAGTTCACCCACATTCTTAGGTGTAGGTCATTTCAAAATTTCTTTAACCTTCTCAATATCTATTCTCAAACCATTAGTTGGAAGCACAAATCCCAAATACACAATCTCTTCTTGCATAAAGGAACACTTCTTCAAACTAATCAACAAATTCTCCTCTTTCAATCTCCTCAATACTTTCCTAACATGCTCAAGATGCTCTTCCTTAGTCTTATTGAATATAAGAATATCATATAAATAAGAAATTAAAAACTTTCCCAAGAATCACTTGAGAACTTCATTCATCAACCTTATAAATGTACTAGGTGCATTGGTAAAACCAAAAGGCATTACCAACCATTCAAGAAAACAATCAATTATGTCATCCATCCTTGACATAGGAAACTTATATTTCATTGTGATCTTGTTAATAGCTCTAGAATCAATACACATTCTCCATTATCCATTCTTCTTAGGTGTCAATATAGTAGGTACAACCTTTCTTTGATCAAACCTTTTTGCAACAATTCTTACACTTCTCTTTTAAGTTTTTAATTTTCTACAAGTGTCAACCTATATGGTGCTTTATTTGGCAAGCTAGCTCCAAAAATTAGGTCCATACAATGACTTATACTCCTTACAAGTGGTAAACTATCAGGTATATCTTTAGCAACAATCTCGTCATACTCATTCAACAAGATTTTAATTTCTGTTGGAATTCAACCTCTACCATTTTATGCTACTCGATCACTATCTACTTCTTGGTCATTACTATACTCCATCATTCTACCATTGATATCATAACTTAGCCTTCTAGGAATTATAAAAAAAATAGACTTGGTTCTTTTTCATTTCCTTCTCAAATTGCTCCTACTAACCGTGCAAATTCTCACTATAGTACAATTCATCACATCAGAAGACATAATCAAAGGCATCAATGCATACATAACCCCATTCATCTAAATAGTATATTTATTCAATCTTTCATCATACACAACATATTTATCATATTGCCAAGGTCTACCCAACAAACATGACAATAATCCATAGGCATAATATCATTTAACACCTTAGTTAGAGTAATATCCAATCTTTAATTTCACAACACATTGTTCACTTACCAATAGCTTATCCTCATCCTTGATCCATGAAACATGATAGAGTTTTGGATGCTTCTGCCTCTACAACTACAACTTTGTAACCAACTCTTTTGATGCCAAATTTTCTAAACTTCCACTCTCAATGATCACTTTGTACCATTTCCCAATTATCTTACATTTGGTCTTGAAAAGACTTATCCTATGAATAGGTTCTTTATCCTCAATGTTCTCACTACATAGAGTTCTTCTTACCATCAAATTTTCTCCAACCTCAAGATCACTCTAAGGGTGAATAGTTTGACCTTGTATCACAACATTTATGCAACCACTTTTATTTTCACCAAAGTATCTACATTCAAAGATCTATCCCCTTTTTTATACCACATTTGAAACAATTACAATGAAAATCACCTCTAGGATAAGAACTACCTCTTCCTCAGTAAGAACTCATACCTCCTTGGTAAGAATTACCACATTTCCACTTGGTCTTTCCCTTCTCATCATCTTTCCACTCAGATTTTCCCTTATCTTGCACATAATTTTTAGATCTACCACGTTCTCCATACAATCTACCTCTGCCTCTTTGGAATTTACCACCTCTACCTATCTATCTTTGTTCATGCTTCTTTGTTAAGATATCCTCAACTTTCAAGGTATATTGATATGATTCTTCCACACTTTCCAATTTCACAAAACTTATTTCATCTTGAATTCTAGATCTCAATCCATTTAGGTACCTTGTAACTTTCTCAACCTCATCATCCACATGTCTAGATTTGATGTCAAATCTATAGAATTTCTCAGTATACTCCTTCATAGTCATTTCCTTTTGTTTCAAATTTTATATCTTCTTCAACAAGATAACTTGGTAATTAGCAGGAAGGAGTTTCTTCTTCACCTTGTTCACCATTCTTAGTTTGGTCCTTGTCTTCTCTTTTCTTCTTCTTTGTCTATCAATTTGTAAATTCTCCCACCACAATTAGGCATGACCTTTTAACCTAGTCATTGCAATCTTTGCCTTCATATTATTAGGAGTACCTTCAAACTCAAAGAACTTCTCCATATTAGATATCCAACCCAACACAACATTGGTGTCCAATTTTCTAGCATTATGAATAACTTCCAAAATAGGCTTTGAATGTGCCCCAGACAACACTCTCAACAATATTTCCCCATCTTGATCTTCCTCAAGTTCTAGATTAGATTTTGATTCCATTGCTTCATCATCACTCACATTATCAAGATGTGATCCTCTCCTTTGGTTTGTCTCCACAAAATCCAATTTGGCTACAATTTGTCTCAACATGTCCAAAATAGTAGTGTCAACATTTCCTCTACCTTGAACCATCTTTACAAACAAGTTCCTACAAGATTGTAACCCTCTACAAGTTATAGGTCAAATTCACAGATCTGCCACTCTACAACCAAATCTAACTTAGGGTTCTATATGATCCACTTTTATCAAGGATGAACCCCAAGCTCTGATACCACCTAAACAATGAGGGAATGAAAATTTGGGGCTAGAGGCATACCTAACTATCCAATCACCTGCTAAGTAAACATAACGAAAGAAAACAACACTAAGAACCAATGAGAGAAAAAATATCAACACTTTATTGATTCATAAAGTTATTAGCATACATGCCCAACTATTAGGTATTTTAGGTTACAAACAAATCCAAAATACAAATTCAAAATTTATGATCAAACTTTAAATTTTATTTTCCAATAACATCTACTCTAAACTCTTTGAAACTTTCTTAACCTAAATCTAAACAGTTAGATATATACATGCCGAAATGGCTTACATAAGATACTTGATCATTACATAATAGAAGGCTGACCTTAAGATGATTTGCACACATCCCAAGACAAGATCCTAATAGCAAATCCATGATCCAAATTAAATACATAAGTCAGCTCAAACTAAGAACCGATCACAAATAAAATTGGTGAAAGAAGGAACCAAATATCAACAAATATCAAGTTCACTTGGTAGATAAAGGAATACTTGACCAACTAGAACTCGACAAAAACTAGAATTTGATAATAACTAGCACTCAACAATAACTAATAGAATGAAAAAAAGGGGTAGGATTAAAAATCAACCTAGGGTGCTCCTGCATCATTATGTTAGATAATGTAATAGATGGATTACCCATAGTGAGGAAGATTATTCAACAAATGGACTTGATTCTAGGAGTCAATTTTTCAAATAAGGCAATGCACAGGATGACACTAGCAAAGAGTGAGGAGTTGAACATAAAAATTCATGAGTTGTTATAGAAGGGTTGATTTGAGAGACTCCAAGTCCACGTGTTGTACCAATAGTATGAAGAATGGAAAATAGAGGATGTGTACATATTCTTGAGCTATCAACAAGATCACGATCAAGTTTAGATTTCTATTGCCATGAATAGATGATATTATGTACTGTTTCAGTGGAGTTGTATATTCACAAAGATATCTAAAGAGTGGATACCATTGGATTCACATTAGAGAAGGAGACTAGTGGGAGATTATCTTTAAGACAAGAGAAGGATTAAATGAGTGGTTAGTCATGTCTTTTAGGCTAACCAATGCACCAAGCACTTTCATGATGCTCATTAATCATGTATTGAAGAAATTTTTGGGTAATTTTGTCATTATTTACCTAGATGATATTTTGATCTTTATTAAGACATTGGAGGATCATTCGATACACATTCTTAAGGTGTTTGATAACTTGAGGGAGGATAAGTTTTTGATAAATTTGAAGAAGTGTAGTTTTGTGAAGAAGGAATTGGTGTACTTGAGATTTGTGGTATTAGTAGAAGGTCTAAAAATGGACCTTGAGAATGTGAAGGCTATCCTTGAATGGCCTACTCCAAGGAGTGTAGCAAAGGTAAGATATTTTCATGGATTGGCTAATTTTTACAAAAACTTTATTAGTGGTTTTAGTTGTATTTATGGACCATTGACTGAAATAATAAGAGGGGATTAAAAATAATTAAATTAGATTGTAGGAGTAGATAAGAGCTTTAATCTGTTGAAGTAGAAATTTATAGAGCATCTTGTTTTAGCACTTCCAGATTTTAATAGGGTATTTCAAGTGTACTACATTTCTAATTGTACTACAATAGGAGTTGTTTTGAGTTAGGAAGATAGACCTATTGCTTATTTCAATGAGAAATTGAATGATGCCAAAAAGAAGTATTTTGGTTATGATCAAGAATTTTATGCTATAGTTTAGGCATTGAAGAAGTGGTGACGCTATCTTCTCCCTAAAATTTTTGTTTTGTATACTAATCACCAAGCTTTACAATATTTCAATAGTCAAGGAAAATTGAATAAAAGACATTTAAATGGATTGAGTTTTTGCAGAGTTATACATTTTTTTAAAACACAAGAGTGGGAAGTCTAATAGAGTTGCAGATTCTCTTAGTAGATGGAAAATTTTTCTAATTGAAATGCAAACTAAGGTGGTTGGGTTCGAGGAGCTCAAGAATTTGTATCTAGAGGATCCTGATTTTGGTGAGGCTTGGAAAGTTTGTATAGAACCTATTATAATCAAGACAAGAGGAAATGGTTAAATTTCATAATCCAAGATGGTATTTATTTAAGGGAAGTTAGTTGTGCATTCCTAGAAGTTCCATGAGAGAATCTCATCAAGGAGAAGCATAATGGAGGATTGGCTAGA
This sequence comes from Cupressus sempervirens, assembly GCA_028749045.1. Taxonomy (NCBI): domain Eukaryota; kingdom Viridiplantae; phylum Streptophyta; class Pinopsida; order Cupressales; family Cupressaceae; genus Cupressus; species Cupressus sempervirens. Next base: position 345,648,426 of record CM053786.1, on the reverse strand, counting down.
TACTTTGCTAGAGATAATACCATTTCTTCGGTTCTTGAGAATTATTATTTGCCACAATTACTACAAGATGTGAAGAAGTTTGTATAGAGTTGTAAAGTATGCCAAATGACAAAAGGAGTGAAGTAGAATATGAGGTTGTATCAGCCATTTTGTGTACCTAAGAAACCATGGGAAGATGTTAGCATAGATTTTGTTCTTGGTTTACCAAGGACATAGTAAGGGCATGATTCTATATTTGTGGTGGTTGACACATTTTTAAAGATGACAAATTTCATTCCCTGCAAGAAGACTAGTGATGTTGTTCATGTGGTAATGTTATTTTTTAGAGAAGTGGTGAGACTCCATGGTCTACCAAAGAGAATGGTTTTTTATTGAGATATGAAGTTTATTGGGTATTCCTAGCATATATTATGAAAGAAGCTAAAGACAAATTTGAAGTAGAGTTGCCTACTAAATTGAACATTTCACTAGTGTTTAAAATTTTTAATTTGACTAAATATTATGAGGGAGGTGATGGAAATGAAGTTATAGAAGCTCTTGATGGATTTTTTCAGCATCTACTTTAGAAACAAAGGATATTGAGGAGATATTGGATAGTCATGTGGGAAGAAGCACAAGGAATAAAACATATGAGGAGTATCTGGTCAAATGGAAAGGGAGGCCAGTGAAGGATTCATCATGGTTAGTATAGGAGAACGTTGACCATCTTGGTTTTCCTCTAACTACTTGAGATGTGATAGGGCCACTTCTCAAACTACCCTAGGTGTCAGATGCAGGAGAATCTTGGGTGTAAAGGAAATCTTGCATCACCCAAAAATAATTCTATTTCTAGTTTTCTAGATTTTGGTTTTTAATAAGGTTTATTCCTATACAAAGTTGTTATTTGTAGGAGCTTTCTAATTTTAGTAAGTTGGTATTATGTGCTTAGATTATTCTACTCTCATATGTGAAGGTTCATCTTTAAAGGAATATCAGTCTGCCAACTGAGTTTTATTATTATATCATATGTACTAGTGTTGTTATTACAAATTTTTGGTATTAGTTTTGGCAATCCAAACTTTAGGTCCAACGATGAAGGCCTAAATGGCTTTAAAATGAGGTGAAACCATGACTAATGAGTGCTTGCACAATATAGCGGCTACAGATCACTACTAGAGGATTCTAGAATGGGGTTATAATAGCCCATCGGGTCAACAATTTGCTATTTTTGGTCTCCAAAAGTGGATCCATTTGAAAATATGATTTGTAATTGTCTTGAGTCAATCATATGTAATAAAGTTTAATGAAATAATATAATATGAGGTTGGTTAGCCTCAAGGGTTAGGGTTTAGTGTCTAGAACCTTCCCAAGTGGTTAATAGTGCCTATATAAGGAAGGCACGTAGGTTATCTAGGACAATTTTGGGTGATAGTCATAGCTCTATCTTGCAGAATACTGTAAGGAAGATGCGCATGTGGGTTTGCATATTGTAATTTTGTACTTCCACATTCATAGTAATAAAAAGAAGTCCATATTTTGTTCTCTCAATTTGTGTTGTTCTGTGTTTCTATTGTTTGTTGTGGTATTAAGGGGAGTACCCTTCATCATCACCTAGCCAATTATTTAGCTATGATACCATTTGATGTAGATCATACCTAAATAACCTCATCACATTGTCCAAATTTGTAGCCTAAAAATTCTTGAAAAATTATATATTTTAAATTCTAAAAGGAAAACCCTAACATAGTTTATTTTTTAAGTTCTATCAATTCCAAGTCAAATAATATACATACCTTAATAAATTATAACTCTATTAATTAAAAGTATACTCATAACTATATTATTCACCATAGTTCATCTATGCTTTTTGTGACACCCCAGTAGGGAACCCAAGAAAAATTAACTTATAAAGATGCTAAGTTTTCTTAATAGTTTTATTTTGGAAAGATTAAACATTCAAGAGTTAATAATAAGGAACCAATAACTCAAATACACATCACATACCTACATAAGTAAAGAAACACATTTAAATTCCTCAAGGGTTCCATAATATTGAATCACATACATATGTTTTAATAAGTTCAAGTTTATTGTAAACAAGTGCAAGAGGTACATAATCATCCATTGCACATGTCGTAGGGTATCAAATCTTGAAAGAACATACATCATGATAGGATACATCATCTTGTCAGATCTCAACAATTGAAGTATAAAATATTAGAGTATGGACATAAACCATAATCATTAGGTAAAAAGAATAGAACATCCACAAAAAAGGTACATCCAACATTGATGTCCAACTATTTGACCTCAAT
>CM053786.1:345571132-345641132 GCA_028749045.1 Cupressus sempervirens | reverse complement strand
TTAGTTGGAAATCTACTTAATAATTCTTTGTTATGCCTTTATTTGGCATATGTTAAGGAGATGCTCTTAAATCACAAAGAAAATATCTTCCCATGTTTCAAAATATGTAACATACTTATGAATCTATCATAATAGTGTTTGACTTGAAAGAATACAAGTGATGAAAAGAACTAATCATTGATTAAGTATTCAAGATGGTAATGCATTTTTACAAAATGAATAATGATTTTAGATAAATGTGAATCCTAGTGAGAATAAAAATGTAAAATCCCATAAGTAATGAAGACATATATTATAAAGAAAAAGCTTAGGATAGTGCAGATTTGACAATTTTACCCAAAATGTAGAAAATATTTGTTCTAGTTTAAACTATCTATGTTAATAATATACAAGTACAATGAACATGTCAGTAAGAAGTTTGGTAAATAATTTATTTTTAGGAAATTGAATGTAAATGAAAGGAATGCTTATTCCTTTGACTTATGCTGAAGCATGACCATTGATGGTTCATAATTTTATTTTTAAATTCTCCTTCAACTCCAACACAACCTAAATCTTTGTGGGTTAATCTGATAGTTTCAAATCAAATTTTTATCATATACATTTCAAAGCTTAGTTTTCAATTTGGTTCAATGTAAGTTCTTATGGTCTAACTAGGGTTATTATTTCTTGTCTCTAATAATTTATAAGAATACAATTTTTTTTAATATCTTAAAATATTAATTTGTATATTAAAAATAGACTAGTATTAATATGTATAAGATCAAATTCAAAATAGACTAATACTAGCAGTTGTACACTTTTGTGCTTGTAACGATAAATCAATAGGTGCTTGATAATAAAATGATTTTTAAAAATACACTCTTATGTGAACAAATCAGATTATTAATAATGATTAATTTAAATAACATAATACTTACTAAAATATTTTAAATAAATTAATAAATATTATTTATTTAAATTCAATTTATCAAATACGATAAAAAAATCATTTAAAAAAAATCTTTGATGAAAAATTAATAAGAGAAATACAAAATAATATGAAAAAATAACGGCGTCTCTAACAAATATTCTATTGACTAAATAAATTATAGAAACTAAAATTCAATATTTAAAGGAAAAATAAACCAATAAAAAAAAAATTTAATTAAAATTTTAAAAACTAAACCATAAATTAATTTAAAAAATCAAAAGTTAAATAAATAAAGATCGCAATAGGAGCTAATGTGGAGATCACAAGTATTTTTTAAAAAAACAAATAGGAAAAGAGAAACAATAGTTAAAAGTGGAGATTTAAAATATAATCATATGTGAACAAATTAGATTATTAATAATTTTCAATTTAAATAACATAATATTTACTAAAACATTTTAAATAGATTAATAATAATTATTTATTTAAATTCAATTTATCAAATATGAAAAAAATCATTTAAAAAACCCAATCAAAAAACCTATCATGAAAAATTAATAACAGAAATACAAAAAATTAGTATGAAAAAATAGCAAACTAAATAAATTATAGAAACTGAAAAAAAAAATTTAAAGAAAAATTTAAACTAATTTAAATAATTTAAATAATATAAAAACTAAAATCTAAATCAATTTCAAAAATCAAAAGTTAAATACATAGAGATCACAACATGAGCTAATGTGGAGATCACAAGTAATTATTATTTTTAAATAAATAGAAGAAGAAAAACAATAGTGAAAAATGGAGATGACAAATGATAAATATCAAAACAAGAGTTAAAGTGAAGTGAGATAAAAACTGGCTAGTAAATAATCAACAAGAAGGATTTACAATTTTCTGGCCAAACTGACAAATTTTTCGGCCAACTCACAACTTTTCTAGCCAACCGACAACCTATCTGTCAAACTATCAGCTAAATTAATCATGATAATATTACTAATTATATTTTAGAAATTATGAATTTATCATATTTTATAGAAATGAATGTTCAATTAAAAATAATAATAATGAACATGCAACTTATAAATGTTTTTTTTTCAATTCCTTGAAGCATGAAGTTAGTGAACATTATAGACTAATATAATTAGTTGATAGGCTTTTACATCGGAGCAACATCCCACCATTTTAGTCTCACGCTATCTGACAGACAACTTTTTCCAGTCTTGTCTTCGGTTACCCACTACAGATAAATTATGTCATTCCAGCCAGCAAACAACTATAGTTGGAAGAGGAAGAAGAGAAATTGTGACTAGGCTTTCCATGCTCATGTTGTCACCTTCGACATCTAATGTTACATATCATATTCATCTTACCCTTTCATGACCCATGCAATCACCTTTTCCTTCATTAATTCACCCTTTGCAACTTCTTTTTCCATGAAATACATGAATCATAAAAAAAAAAAAAAAAAAAAACTCTAATTACGCCGAGAGGCGTTCTATACAGCCATAGCATGGCAGTTACAATGTCAATAAAAAAGAAAATGCCAGCTGTGGGCTGTGGAGTAAGGCAGCAAGACCGCCTATCAGCGGCAGTTACTGTCGTCCCTGACATGCATGTCAGAGGTGGCAGTAACTACCGCTGACAGGCAATCTTGCAGCCACATAAAACAACGCCACATGGGGTGGCGGGGGTGATGGCCTGTCACCCCATTTTATTTTATTGTTTAATATTTTTTTTCAACGAAACATATAACGTGGCAGGTTAATGTTTTTTTTTTTTAATATTTTTTTTTTGAAAAAAACAGATAACGACATGTAGACACACTTTTTTTTAAAATTTCGTTGTGTAATATTGTCTTATTGGCATTTTTTAGTAATTAATTTGAATTTTGTAGAGGAGTGGAGGAGTGGAGATGTGGAATTTGAAGAGTTCCTTTAGTGGAAATTGAATAGTTTTTTCGTGGGAGATGAAGAGTTTTTTCTCTGATTATAAAACACTCATATCCTCTCATTTTTGCTCTTCATTCGTAGAAGAACATATTTGCAGAAGACAGTGTTTGAGTAAAGCTTTCATTGCTCTTGAGAGGTAGAGCAAACTTTTTTGGGAAGAAGAAAGGGAGATACATCATTTAGAAAAGCATTTTACATTTGAAGATCAACAAGGAGATCCAAAAAGCAAAGTAAGCTTTTTGTTAAAAAAAATTTCCCTATTAAGTTTTATTTTGCATTTTGATTATTATCTCCATTTAGAATAGTAGTTACACTATTTACATTTAGTTGTAATTTATTTGTTATATGACATTTCTTAATTTTAACATTGTTCTATACAAAATTACATTTGCATGTTTCATGCATTATTGTTTTTCATATTTTTCAATGTATTTTTTAGATTAATCTTGTATTTATTTTCCATAATATTTCATATGGATGGCAATGCCGCCATATCAATATATTTTATTTTTAAAAAAAGTGATTATAAATTTAATGATTACTATTTTCATTTGCAAAAGTAGTTTGATTTATAATAGTTTTTTATTAAGATTAGTATATTAATATTCTGAATTAGATTACTATTTTTCTTAAAATAGTTTTGTACTTTACATTTAGATTATAATTAATCATAACATATTAATATTTGAAAAGTGGATGGCAATGCTGCCATTTTTCAAATATTTTATTAAAATGCCAGTTTATTTATTTTTAACTATAAAAACTTAATTTTATAATTTTAATTTTGTTACTTGAAAATTAGAGTAGCCATATATTTTATTTTAATTTATGCTTATTTTTTTCATGCAATTTTTAAATAATAAATATTAACTTTTAGGCATCAATCTTTAAAGAACGGAAGGCAATGCCGCCATTTTTTAAATATTATAATAGTAAGCAATTTATTATAATGTTAACTATATCTCAACATATTTCTAATGTTTTCATTAAGAGTAGTATATTGATTTAGAGTATCATTCTAAATTAGATTACTATTTCAATTATAACAGTTTTGTAATTTACATTTAGATTAAAATTAATCTTTACATATTAACATTTGAAAAGTGGATGGCAATGCCGCCATTTTTCAAATATTTTATTAAAATACCAATTTATTTATTTTTAAATAAGAAAAATGAGACTTATACTTTTAATTTTGTTGCATAACCATATATTTATTTTAATTTATGTTTCTTTTTTATATGCAATTTTAAAAGAACAAATATTAAATTTTAGGCATTAATCTTTATACTGACACATTAGAATGTAAATCACTGATATTATTTTTATACTAGCTATGGTGAGACCTAGGTTAAATTTTGAATCAGAGGAGCCCAGAAGAGAATACCAAAGGCAATATCAAAGAGAATATCGCAGAGAATACCATAGACGTCAACAACAACAACAACAACAACAAACAGAAAATGAAAGAGAACAAAAAAGAATAACATTAAATCAAAGAAACGAGCAAAGTTATGGTAGAAGAAGATCTGAAGTGTCAGTTGCACAACTAGAGAATGATGAAAGAGAGCACATAAATGTACAAAGAAACAATCGTCAATGTACTTCTGAGAGGGTCCTTCGAGATGTACAAACATCTAAAGTACAACATGTTGAAGTGCAACCAAGTGACATACATGAACGTCGTACAGAAGCAAACAATCAACTAAATGTTGAGTATGAAGGGTCTCCATCTGTAGAACGTGTCCCAGAAACACCACAACATGGAAGTCAAATCCATGTGAATCATGAATTAGAAGCTGAGAGAGAAAACATGCCCAACCCAAATGGTATGCTTCAATCTGAATTTAGAAGATTCCAAATGTAGTTTAGATATCAGATAGATAGTTTGAAAACACCAAAAATGTGTTATGTTTGTCAAGCGTCATATGCAGGAATGAAAGTATATCGCACCAGTGAGGGTCCAATATGTAATAGGTGTCGTCAAGAGACAGGAATTCATAGGTTTTCATCTTCAAATAATATGGATCCGGGATGTCAACCACTAGAGCTTGCAAATTTAACTCAGGTTGAAGAGATGTTGATTGCACGTGTAAATCCTATATTGCAAGTTACACATGCAACTGGCGGTCAATATAAGTATAAAGGACATACCATTAGTTTTCCCCAGCACATTGAACAGTTATCAAAAGTCTTGCCACACACAATTGATCATTTACCAATCATTATTGTTAGAGTTTTTCCTAGGTATTTTTCTATTCCTCCACGAGATTCTGATAAGTGGGTAGACTTTTTTTTGTTTGAGTTGTTACTATACAAACCTTTTCATAATGTCAAGAGAGACATTAGTCATGATAATGATACTATAGTAGCAAATTGGTCCTCACTCAATTATAATCCTTGGCATGTTCAAAGGCAAGAACATGCACAAAATAATGAACCTTCAAGTGATTCAGAGACAGAAGATAATGGAGTCATTCAAGAAAATACTACAGAACATGAGTGGGAAATAATATCTGGGTTACATCATGGTCAACATATGCCAGTTTCTGAAATTGACATGTTGGGAAGAAGAGATATTGATAGAAATACAAATTGATGTAGTGCATATCAAAGTGAAGAGGAGACAATCCGAGCAATAAATTTCATACCTGAAATGAAAAAGCATGGATGTCTTATGTATGATGATATTCCACAGTGTATCAATTTTACAACTCTTAGTGACAAGCAACAAAAGGCAGTTGACATTATTCTGAAGCACTACCATAGCAATCAAGTGGGAAATCCTTTATTTATGATAATTCAAGGAACAGTAGGAACAAGAAAGTCTCATCTAATTGGCGCCATCAATCAATCTTTTCAGATGGCATCGATGGCAAATCCTTCTCCTCTTCTATTGCTTGCACCAACTGGAGTTGCAGCTTTCAATATAGGAGCATCTACGATTCATTCAAAGTTGCAGATTCCAATTACGGAATTTTCCCAACTACAAGGGACAAGACTTACAAGCTTTCAACAAGAGATGGAAAATATCAAATATATATTGATTGATGAAATGAGCTTCATTGGCCAAAACATGCTGGAAAATATAGATAGTCGACTTAGAGAAGCCTTCCCGCATAAAGCACACATAAGCTTTGGAGGTATCCCTTTCCATACATCACATGGTGTTATTAATGTCTTCTGATTCTTATTAAGATTAGCCATATAGAATGTATACCTTTTGATTTCACTTTATGTGCATAACTAAAAATTTTGCAACTATCTTTCAGGTGTATCTATTATTTTAATTGGTGATTTGGGGCAATTACCTCCTGTTAATGATAAACCAGCATATGATAGCAATAGGCGGGCAAAGTTATTATGGCAGGAATTCAAGATAGTGGTTACACTAGATAAAGTATATAGGAAAGATGGAGAAAATATCCAACAACAAAGATTTCGTCAGCTTCTCACAAATGTCAGAGATGCAAATCCACAAATAGATGACTAGAACTTGCTTATGACACGAACACCTATAAGGTTAGATGTTGTAAGCAATGATGATTTTGATAAGGTAGTGCATTTATTCTCTACAAATGACAATGTTCATAACCATAACATGAGGATGTTGTATTCTTTAAGACATCCAGTTGAACGTAGCCTTGCAACCAAGTCAAGCAATGGTAATCGAAATGAAGAATTATCAAGCGAAGAACTTGATATTGAGTTATTGATTAGTAACAATGCAAGAGTAATGTTGACTACAAATCTATGGATAGAAGCTGGTCTTGTGAATGGATCATTGGGATATATCAGAAATATTGTCTACAAACTAGGAACTGCTCCACCTGAGCCACCAGCATATGTTACAGTTCAATTTGATAATTACTCTGGAGTACCATTTGATGATCACCATCCAAACATAATACCAATAGCACCACTGCAGAGGGGTAGGACCTTCCAACTACCACTAAGGTTGGCATGGGCATTGACTATTCACAAATCTCAAGGGCTCACTCTTTCAAAAGCCACAATTGACATAGGTCCAAGAGAAAGAGTAGGATTGACATTTGTGGCCATATCTCATGTTAAGTCACTCGAAGGTTTGAGGATAATGCCACCTTTTACATATGACCACTATGAGAAAATGAAAAGTGGGAAACAACTTTCAAAGAGAAAAGTAGAAGAATGTAGACTGAGAACTCTTGAAAATCATTGATGCTTTTAGACATATTATTTAATAACAAAGATTTATTTGTTCTACTACATTATGTGATCATCATCGTCAACTATTATGCTATTATTCTTATTATGCACATTGATACTCCATATTCCATAGTTAATGAAAACTATAATTGGATATGCTCAATCTGACATGAAAACCTTATTATTTGTACATTTTAATGGTTGCAAGTTCCATTAGACTGATATTTCATTTTACTAATTCTCTAATTTGTAAATTTAACTATGATCATCACTTGGGTCCTCAAATTAAGGTTATAATATTAATTCTAATCATAAAGACATTGTCCAATTGAAATAAATCATAATGTTTTTGCTTCATGACTTTCAACCAATACATTGCTACTCGATATTTCAAATCTATGTTTGTCTATTCTTCAGTATCCATGAATGGTCATAATATTACCATGTTTCAATACTCAAAGTTTCATTACAAATTTTAGTACAATTTGGTTTTTATATTCATTTTCTCCATACTTGATTGTACTAAGTGACCTGTTCTATTTTTTCAAAACCATTATTCATTTAAAATTTATATACCTCTCATTAAGTATACATTTGTTCTTCTTTTTCTATTCATGATGATGCTATCTAAATTGTTTTCCATCATTTTTTCAGGCATGGAAGCCTCTAATACACAATCAAGCATTGTCGACACTAGCCCAACTTCTTCTGTACAGTCAAATCATTTTTTTGAGACAGAGTTTCAGAAGTGTGCATGCATAATTAAACAGTGTTGTACAACTATGGTAGAAGCACTTCAGAATGCAGCTTTATCTATTGATCATGTACAAGAGATAGAGATAATGGAGATGGAAGATGTTGCCAAATATGTACGCAACACATCTACAAAAGTAGATGTGTTTCCATCCATGATGAAAGAGGTCTATGATGATCATATTACAAACAAAGGTCGTAATACAATTTTAATATCTGAAGAATATGTGATGTACTTACATCATTATGGAGAGCTATACACATGGTCGATATGATGATTTCACATTTTTCAAATCTTCACTTATTACTTTATCCAGATAATTGTACTAGGAGATATTATTCTCCTTCCATCTATGTATCGAAATAATAAATAAACGATTTAACTTTTTATCTCAAATTATTCTCAACTATACTTCCAAATATTTGAAATGCTTTTTGTTGATCTTTGTTTTTGTATTATTAAAGATTTTACATGAGATATATCATTAATATGTTGATCATTAAATTATGTATAAAATTGATGTGTTATTTCTAACTATTAACCCACTCTAAAGCATAATATTCATTTTATACTCATTTTAAGTGTAATCATTACCTCAATAATGTTTAGTACTCCTTCATTGTACACTATTCATGCTAAGCATAATTAACATTAATTAATTGTATATTTATAAATGTAACTAATAAAGTTATAAAACTACATAAGGAACATTTTAATCCTTATATTGTTCTATTATGCTAATAGGCATGTGTAAGGAGAATGAGCTACCCTCCTAAATGTAATTCTAAACATAACAATAACCGTAACTTTGACCGTGGTCCTACTTCTCCCCTAACTCTAATCCTAACCATAATTCTAATGCTTTGTCTACCCCTAACTCAAACTATAACCCTAACTCAGATTCTAACCATAAACCTAATCCTAACCCTAACCCCTACCCTAACCTTTTATGTACCCTTATCTCTAACCCTAATTGTAATGCTAAACTTAACCTTGACCCTATCTCTAACCCTAACCCTAACCCTAACCCCAATCCTAACCCTAACCTTAACCCTAAATCTAATCCTAACACTAACACTAACCCTACCCCTACCCCTAACTCTAACTCTAAATATAACTCTACCATAATTATAATATAACCCTAACCCTAACCCTAACTTTAATGCTGACTGAAACCCTAACCCTAACCCTAACCTTAATTCTAAACTTAACCTTGACTCAAACTCGTATCTTAACCTTAACCCTGATGTAACTCTATACATATCCCTAACTCAATATGTAAAACTAACACTAACCATAACCCTAAATCTAATCCTTTCTCTACCCCTTTCTCTAACTCCACCCATAATCATAACCATAACCGAAACCCTACCATACCCCAAACTCTAACCGCGAATCTAACTCTACCATAATTGTACTTTAATATTAGCCCCAGCCCTAACCCTAAATCTATCCTTAAAGTTGACTCAAAACTCTAACGTTAACCCTAACTCTAACATTAACCCTAATCATAATATTTAATCTTTTTGAAACTCTAACCCTAACCCTAACCCTGATTGTAACCCTCCCCCTACCTCTAATTGTAGCCCTAAATCTAACTCTACCATAATTGGACTTTAACTCTAATCCTAGCAATTATTTTAACCCTAATCATAATATTAAATGTCTTTGTAACTCCAACCCTAACCCTAACCCTAACTATAAGCCTACCTCTACCTCTAATTGTGGTCCTAAATCTAACTCTACCATAATTGGACTTTAACTCTACCCCTAAAAATTATTTTAACCCTAAAGCTAACTCTAACCCTAACCCTTTCTATACACCTATCTCCAACCCTGACCCTAACTCTAATTCCAACCCTAACACTAACACTGACCCTAATCCTTAACCCAATCATACCCCTAACTCTAATTCTAACTATAAATCTAACTCTACCATAATTAGACTCTAATCCTAACCGTATCCCTTTGTTTAATCTTCACTAAAACCCTAACTCTAACCTTAACCCTGACTCAAAACTCTAACTCTAACCTTAACCCTAACTCAAAACTCTAACTTTAACCTTAACGCTTACTTTAATCTTGACAAAAATCCTAACCCTAACTCTAACCTTAACCCTAATTCAAAACTCTAATTCTAAACCTAACCCTAACTCTAACCCTAACAATAGTCATAATCCTAAAATAACCCTAACCACAACTCTAACTCTATTTGTAACTCTAATCCTGACCCTAACTCTGGCTCTAATTGTAACCCTAACCCTAATTCTAATTAAAATCCTAACCCTAACCCTAATTTAAATATTAATGCTAACCCTAACCTTTACTTTAGTCTTCATTAAAACCTTAACCCTAACTCTAACCTTAACCCTGATTCAAAACTCTAATTCTAAACCTAACCCTAACTCTAACCTTAAAAATAGTCATAATCCTAAAATAGCCCTTGCCCTAGCCCTAACCATAACTCTAACTCTAATTGTAACTCTAATCCTGACCCTAACTCTAGCTCTAATTGTAAACCTAACCCTAATTTAAATCTTAATGCTAACCCTAACCCTATTTCTAACCCTAACCATAACCATAACTCTACTCTTAAATATAACAATTTACCTAATAATATCCTTAAAATAAGATTGAATCAAAGTGATGCAAATAAGCAATATATATAGAATTTAAAAAAAAAATGTTGAAGAATGATTTTATACTAAGTTTATATGACTACAATTTTATAGTAAGTTTATACAACTAAATTTAAAAAGAAAAAAATAAATCAATACTAACCAGATCAAAAAAAGAAAAATTAAAAAATAATTTATCTGTTGCGCCGCGACTGCTACTAGCTTATATATACCTATATATATATATAACGCCGAGAGTAATCGTTCTCGAGGCGCCTATTTTTTTTCATAAATCCCAATTATAAAATAACCTTGGGATTAAATAAAAATAGGTGCCTCGAGAACGATTACTCTGGGCGTAATATATATATATAAGCTAGTTTAAATACTCATATTGGTATAAATAAATTGAAAAGCTCAAATGAAAATCATAAATTGTCAAGTTGGGATTTTTACTTTTGGCTAGTTTTGAGCCCATTATACTCTACTTAGAGAGACATTTTCCATGGCATAAATTGACAAGTTGGGATTTTTATTTTTGGCTGGTTTTGAGCCCATTACACTATACTTAGAGAGAGATTTTCCATGACTATAAAATACAAATTGAAAAGCCTGATTTAGTTTTGAGTTTACTAATGAAAAGTTAGGGTTTTTTTGCTATTTTTAAAGGTGCCCATATTTTACAACCCAATAGTTTTAAGTGGTTTGTTTTCTTTTTGTTGATGTTAAAAATTGTAGGATTTGAGATTTTCTTTAATGGAGTTGATAATACAACAAAAATGGTTGATAAAATTAAAATACTTTATAACCACAACATAAAATATATGGCTATGGATGAGCTTTTAATAGGTTGTGTTTTGACTATAATTATTATTTATTTACAAAAAAAAGAATCAAATTTGATAAATTATAATATAACATAAACTATAATATAAAAAGGAAATGTTAATTTAAAAGACTTTTGAAATAATGAGAAAAGGTTCAAAACAGATGGACAATGTTTTTTTATATGAAATAAACTTGTCAATGTTTTTGAAGCCATAAGATAGTATAGCATGTCATCCCAAGATTTCTCTTTAAGTCACATTTAGCTCCACATTTTAGTTACCTTCCAACTAGACAATTTTTTTTATTGAGAAAATAGTTTTAAAAAATCTTATATTCAATAATGTATCAGTTTCTAGGCTAGAACATTTTTAGCTAATAGTGTTTTAATTACAATGATTTCTACCTAAATCTCTAGTGATTTAAAAGTACCAACTAAAGATTTGTGTATTTAACAAGATATTGAAATCTTTGGATTTGTTAGAGTGTAATGTGATTAGCAGCTCCACATTGATTGAAGTAATTATATCAATTGTATAGTTTTATTATCTCTAATCAGAGACTATCCTCTTAAATAGTCAAGCCTCTTGCTCCTATCCAATTTGATCCACATTGTCTTCCCTTATTATATCTCCATCTTGAAATCAAAATTTTCCCCTTCAACTGATATACATGTCTCTTCTAAGCCCTCCTTCCATTAAATTTGTCAGAGAAGGCCATGCAAGATTGTTAAATAACAAGCACCATGAAACTGTACTCCATAATCTCTCAAATAAGTCTACTCACCTTCTTCGAAAATTGCACAACCAAAATGAACGATTAACCACCCCTTGAAATCCTCAGTGAACATATATGTATGCATTAGCTATTTGAAGAACTCATGCTTTGGCAAGATATGTTTTCTTGGTTGGATATATACATGGTGCAAAAACTAAAGAGATGCACAAATTTATTTTTGTTTGTCAATCAATAGATTTATTGGAAATATTCACTACAATTATAATTTTTACATAGTAATATTGTCAAATGCCTACTGCTTCATCTATATTTTCATCCTCCATGTGGCAATTCTTCAATGAACATGTTCATTCATAAGGATTTCATTTTTAGCAATTTAGCCTAGAAAAAGCACCATTTAATTCTAATATCAAATAAAAAAAATTTAAAATATAAAAAGAATTGTAAGATCTATTTATGATATCAAAAAAAGAGTTTAAAAATTATAAGAAGATATTTTTCATAGTAGAAATTATTAACATTTAAACTATTAATTTAATTTCTTGACCATGTGAGTCTTGATGGCAAAGGTCATATTTATGCTACCCTGCACTATTGCTTCCCCAAGGTTCACTATTGCTAGCAAAGGTCATTTTTATGCTACCTTATAATATTGATAATAAGTGTTGTATTTTGGCTACTCTACACTATTGCTTCCCCAAAGTTCACTATTGATAGCAAAGGTCATATTTATGCTACCCTATACTATTGCTTCTAGGAGGTTGTAGCCATTTATTCAAAAGGGGTAGTTGACATATTATTCTATAATGTAACAAAAAATTGAAGATTTGAGAATAACTTCATACAACTATCAACTCTACGTTGCACAGGTTCAGGTGAAAGCACTAATAAATATTATATTTGTTAGATATTCAAATTTCCTTATCATGTACATTAATTTTCTTTTTACCGCTTTATAATTCTCCCAATTTTTGAATCTCCCTACGAGAGGGAGCTCCTAAATTTGAATGGTAGGCCCTAAATAGTCAAATATTTGAACCCTTACAAGGAAATGTCACAAACATCTCCATAGATCTATACAACTTTCCTTTTACCTATACTTGCTGAACATGACAGAAACTACGAGAATCAAGGATTTTATCAATGATTTTAGTTTTTCAATGTAAATAATCTGAGCATATTTTAATTTTTCGCTTTTAGATTTGTGAGTTTTAATGTCAAAAAATATGACATGCCTATTTATATATCTTTAAACTTTGGAATGTTAATTTTTTATTTCAAATTAGTTGTGTAGTTTATAAATTAATTTTCATATTTATGTGAATGATAATATTTAATATATATATTAATTAATATTTTAATATCTTCCATAAAAATCTAGTTTTGAATTTAGTAAGATTAAAACAATTATCAATATATTTTTGAAAATTATTTTATACTGAAATATTGTAAAAATAACATACTTTTGATATAAAAAATATTTATTGATCTTGTATCCCCGGCCTTTTTTTTGAATTGTAATCTTAGTATATTAATTATTAATAAAAAATAACTAATCATCAAAATATAATAAAATATCTAATTAAATTATTATAGCTTATGTATTATATTTTTGTTTTATTGAAAAATTCTCATATTTCTTATTTATGCATCAAGAATATTGCCTCGTAATAGAGGTAGTGATTCTAGTAATCCTATGGGTGTAAACTCACCGGGTTCGTTGGAGACACTGAACCATTCACTGCAATTGGTATCTGTCAATGTCTCCTTCACAACAGCATAATTTGCCCAAATCTTCTAGATGTAAAACTTCACAACAACCTCCTCCTGATGCTCTGTTCACCTCATCATAAGCCATTTCTTGGTTGTGAGATAAGGCAATTTTTTTATCTTCTCCTTTGCCAATTCAAGATACTCAGTGCCATCGTTTTGAGGGCATTGTCTGATGAGGGTATAATAAATACTGCAAAGTTATCTGTACTTCTAGGAGATGTTTTAGCTTCAGGTTCTTGCCATTCCCGCATTTAGGTAATGTATCATCTCTTGTGTTTATCATGTAATCCTAAGCTTAGATTAGGAGATTTACGAAGAGTGTATATTTGTGGATGATGGAAGCAGAGGATTGGCTCGGCTGGTCCCCAGTATGCAGTCGCTAGTTTACAGACCCAACAAATATTATCTTTCCCTGCAAACTTATTAGACCAATTCATTAGCATTTATTACCCTTTGCTATGGTTGGTTTTAGCCGATTTATGAGCATCTGTTAGATATTAGACCTTGCATATTTTGCTTATATTTGAATATGAATCCATCTATCTCAGCTTCAGCCTCTTATATATCAAAGAAATAATTATAATTAATTATTTGATGTTTTCCCTATGTATTATTGAGATCACCTTCTTATTATATCTGACCTTTAGGTGAGAATAATTATGCTCCACAATTGTTTTCTATTATTGAAGCTTCATTAAATTTATTGATATAAATTTATTTCTGCAAAAGTGCCCATAATAATGTGTTGCCTACCATGATATATATCGTCAAACTGTCCCAGTCTGAAATGACTGCATTGAATCATCTTGCAAAAGTCACAGTGCAGTCCAGTTGGTAAAGTTCAGTTAGATTCCAAGGTTTACCATACTGCAGAACTTTTTAATGAGATAGAAACTCAATGGCTTAAAAACAAATTGAACATAGTATATAAGATTAGGGCGAAGGGCACCTTGTTGCAGCAAACTCAATGATTCAGTATATAAGATTAGGGCGAAGGGCACCTGATTGCTGTAAACTCAATTATTTCCATAAAAAATTATGTTAAAGTCTAAGTTGTCTATTCGGGTTTGTGGGTTCGAGCAATTTTTTTTCCCTGTTTGGGTTCGTGAGTACACACACACACACACAGAAACATGCGTAGTTGCAAAATTAAGTCATTTCACAATACGAACAATTGTTGCTTGATCATTGATCAATGCTAAATGTCAACGATAAACATTAAATACTTGTTCATTAATCTATCTTCATGATTCTAAAGAAAATTATACATTGAATTACTAAATTGCAAAACATAATCAAATAATACATTGAATTACTAAATTGCAAAACAAAGACTAGTTCATCAAATGATAAAGTTTGAAACATGATGATAGATGACAAATGTTTAGTGGTTTATCAATAATCATAGTATCAAATGCCCTTCAAGGGTCAAATGGATCATCATAAAATGAGGGATCAATGGCTTCATCCCCAACTTCAACTATATCTTGATCCTCATCATTGGAACCCAAATTGATTCCACTAGTCCCATATGCTGCTATATCATCATCTTCCTTCTCAACATAAGAGACTAGATGAGTGAAATATTTTTTATTAAGTGCCTTTTAGAGTTACACAAGAAAACAATTTTAAAAATACACTCTTTAAAGTTGTTTTAGCCCTGGGTTCTCTGTGGGTTCGTCCGGGTTTGCTCCAGCAAGGACTCGGACGAACCCACAGGCCAAACTAAGGACCCTACCTGGACCCGCAATGAATCCAGACCCGTATCCAGGCAACCGTGACGAATGCGGCTTCTTAGATGTAAACTCATGCTTATATTTGGAAGCTTCAATTCCGTTGCTATTGTTTGGGCCAAGACTTTTTCAATATTTATGGCATTTTATGTTTTGGTACCTTTGGAAGTTTGGAATCTATCAGGATTTTAGATTCAGATTCAGATTCCTTCAGTTTGGAATTTATGTTGATATTTTTAGTGTTCGAGCTTTACAGTCTTTAATATTATCAATGTATTCTATTATCCACTTAGTCTATTCGCATTTAGCATTAATCACTTTTAGTTTTCCGCTTTTGAATTTTTGTTTTGTTATCTACTGAATTTGTCTACATTTCAAATTCGACTCCACTATTTTCAATTTTATGCATTCTAATATCTATTAAATGTCTCCATTTCATCTTTGTTGCTTTCAATTATTTTTGAGTGTCATTAGCTTTAGCTTCAATATTGTTTTTGTGTGTTTCTTTGGATCTCTATGTTCTTTGTTAAACAATGGGTTCTCCTTTATCTTCAACCAACCTTATGCATAACATTATGTTTGATTCTTCCTATATCCTAAATCAATCACCATTTTTTGCTACTTCCAGTGATGTCAACCATTAACAATTTAAAACAGTGCACAATCTATTGATATCATTTAAATTTAGTGTATAAGGCTTCTTTGTTGACAACAGGTTCACTATGTCTAATTCTACCTCTGTTCTAAATCAATAGTCAAATTTTCCTCCTTCCAGTGATGTCAACCATTAAAAATTTAAAATAGTGTACAATCTATTGATATCATTTAAGTTTTGAGTGTGAATCTTCATTGTTCACAATGGGTTCGATGTGTCTGATTCTACCTCTATTCTAAGTTAACTTCCTTTTTCTTCTACTTCTAGTGATGTCAACCATTAACAATTATAAATAGCATATCTCTCTCCTTCCAGTGATGTTTATCCAATTATAATCATATTGACAATCTATAAGTGATATCATTTAAATTTAGTGTAAACCTTATTTTTAAAGAATTCCAACATCATATTTAAATTTAGTGTACTGTTGAAGGCTATTTCTTCGTCATCAATTTAAGAAACTCATCAGCACCATTTTTAGGGCATTGTCTAACGAGAAGAGCCCTTGCATACAGGGAGCCGTCTGTGCAGCCAATGAATTCTTCCAGTGTCCAAATACATAGTCATACCATGGCATACCATGCCCATCCACTGATTGTCTTGTTGTTGTCAGAACTGTCAGAGATCTACAATATTCATTAGAAATAGATTGAATATTGCAATATTCATTAGAAATAGATTGAATATGGAAATATTCAATATAAATACAGCTGCAATAAGCAATCATACAATGCTTTGGATAGTAGTTTGAATCTCACAAATTCTAGAAATCATATTAGCTGAGCATGGCTATTACAGAATGGTTATTTTGATGATCATGAAAAGAAACATCCCTGTCATAAAAACAAATTACATCTTCTAAGAAATAATAGAAACCAATTCACTAGTATAACATAAGAACTCTCCCTCTTCTTCATACATACATGCCTTCAAACCAAACCAAAGTCTTCAATGATATCAGTTGCTTGTCTTATGCTGTCCTGTGAACCCTGAAATCAAAGCTAATAATGGTATCTTCAAATGCATTGAATTGAATTTGCAGCTCACTTATGAAGATTGGACCTTTGCATTGTTTTGGGTATGAGACTGGAGGACAGTGAGATGTGGGGAGAGATTCACACAAATCACGAGCACTCCAATTGAGTGGAATAGAATGTGCGGGGAAAAACTGCTAAGAAATGAAATTTCCACAAGTATTTTAGGATTATATGCTTGAAAGTTTGTGAAATAACATTATGGTGCCGGGAAAGGCCAAGTAGAACAGTTTTCCAATTCCAAACTTGGTGGCAAAGAGTTGGAAGATTGGAGAAAAGCTGATACCAGAGATGTTGAGCATGAGGATAGAAACCACAACACGTGTTTTATTGTCTCTTTTTTGGCACAAAAAGGACAAACCAAAGAGGGAGATATGAAGGAAAGACATCCACCAATAGGGCACTTAGTTTATTCCATCTAGAGTGCTTAAAATTACAATGGCATTTAAAATTAAAGTGGCTGAACAAGGAAACTGTGGGCAAGATGGATTTAAGTGGTAAAGCACGAAAACTTTGTTTACTAGGTCATTTGCAATAAAAAAATGAAGTTATCCTACCATGGGGTGGACAACAACAGAACACGTTATGGAGGAACAAGTGGTTGAATTTCTCCAATTTTCCAGCTCTTTGCCACCAAGTTTGGAATTGGAAAACTATTCTACTTGGCCTTTCCCCACACCATAATGTTATTTCACAGACTTTCAAGCATATAATTCTAAAATACTTTTGGAAATTTACAAATTTGGAAGAATTAATTGATCCGACGATTGTAGCTATTTCAGATAGAGCCAAGGAGACAGGGATGAACCTTTTAAATAATGCTCGCAACAGCATGATTGATAGTTTCAGATCAATGAAATGGCTTTTCCACAAGCTTGAGGAGGTTAAAGACTAGGTGAAACACATTGAGGCAATAAGGAAAGGAATGGATGCCAATAGGAGGACAGATTCGGCTGATAGGCTCACTCTGGCAGAACATAGGATACACAATCTGAAAAACTACAATCACAACCTTGCGAATCAGATGTTTTCCTTGTTAAGTTCCATCAACAACAACATCATCTCTCTCATGGGCTGGATCAAAGACAGAGAAATGCATGATGATGAGGATGGAAATGACAAGGACGAGGCCAGAACAGAGGATGACCCTACAAAGGACAACTCCACTCCTGCTCAGGACCAGGGGAATCAAAGTGCACAATAGATGGAAACGAATGAGAATCAACAAGCCTTTGAGGCTGCTCAGGTCATGCAGGATCTAGAGCGAAAGAATGAGGAATAACTCTTGCCTGTTCTTTTGTTTATTGCTATCTTTTGGCTTTTTGTTCTGGCTTTTGGCCGTGGCTTTGTTTGTTTCCTTTTCCTAGTCTTTCCTCAGTACTCTTTCCTTTGGCTAGGCTTAATGCTTATTATCAGCCTTTGAACTTATACTTTTTTGGCTGGGCTATCACGCTTATTATCAGCCTTCTTATGTACTAACTTTCAGGTTTCAGGTTCCCTGTAAAACCTATTTATCTAATAAAAAACAAGTGGTTGAATTTGTAAAATCAAAGGTTTGTGAATGGGTAAAAGACCAAATTTTGAATTAAGGGACTTCCATGATTTCCAATTAAAGTTAACTAGGTCCCATAAATCACGAAAGTTTTGAATGCCCTTTTTGAATAGTTGTTTTCCATTCAGAATCTTGATAGTAGCTAGAGGAGCATTGCCAAGTTGAATCAAGCAATTCCATCATATAGAGGAGGAGGCAAAACTCAACCCATCTCTCAAGGACTAATCATACTAGACTAATTTATTTTAAGTATTCTACCAAGCTTTCCAAATTGATTTAAATGGAGCTGAGCCATGGGTCTTGAAGAAAGGAGCAAGCAAAAGTTTGTCCCCCTATTTGACTGCATCCCATGAGCTTCTCCAAACTGTAGTAGTTTGGATTCAATGACAAACCAGATGGGAGCTCCACCTTTGAGGGCTCTAATTATCCATTTAGTAGTAAGGCAGATGCCTTGGGTGTAAGGGTCAATAATCCCCAATCCTCGTCTTTCTTTTGGTTGTATACAATGTTTTCAAGATGTAATGGGTACACCTTTCTTATGTCCCCAGTTAGACCACAAGAAGCTTCTAATTAACTATGTTAACTGATTGTAGGATGATTTAGATAGTAACCAGGAAGAGGAATTATAAACATGGCTAGCCAGTAGGATCATATTAGTGACTTGAATTCTTCCAGCCATGGAAAGAAACGTATTGGTTCAATTTAGGAGTTTATGCTTTATTTTGGCCAAGAACCACTTCTACATCTTTGAGAGAAACCCCAACACCAAAGGGTATCCCAAGATATCTTGTGATGGTACCATGTTTCACTTCCTTCCAATCAGTTGGGATCCATGGAGGGCATTGATTGGGTCTTGTCATTAAAAACTCATTTTTATGCATAGATAATTTTGAACTTGAAATTGCACAATAAAGCTCCAGAACATCAAGCACATTGTTCATTTCCTTAGCTGAGTTACGAATGAAGAACATGTTGTCATGAAAAAAATGAGAGTTAAGAGTTGTAACATTCCTTGGAAGTGTGATTCCTCTAATCAGCTTAATATTAAGAGCATGATGGATGAGATATCGCAATGCACTAGCAGCGAGAACATACAAGAAAGGAGCTAGAGGACAGCCTTGGTAGATAGATTTTTGCAAGGGAAACTACAGAGAGAGAACACCATTAACAACTACTCTAGCATTAGCATACTTGAAAAGGATTTTAATTTGATCAAGGATTTTTGGGCCAAAACCAAACCATCTTAACATTTTTACAATAAAAGGCCATCAAATGTGATTGTATGCTTTTTCAAAATCTAGTTTAATAATTGGAGCATCTTGAGCTGATTGTTGAGCCCATTCCATAGTTTTCCAAGCTTACACCAAGTTATCCAAGATAAATCTGCTCGCTAAGAATCCACTTTTCTCTAGGTGAACAATTTCTTGAGTGATACATTTGATTCTTGGAGACAAAGCTTTATCAATTATTTTGTATGAGGTGTTGAGAAGTGTAATGGGTCTCCATCCATTCAATGTCATCATCCTTACCTTTGGGAATCAATTTAATTAGCCCTTGATTGATAATGTTTCCTAATGACCCAATTTCAATTCCTTCAAGATAGACATTGTAAAAGTCCTCACCAAGGTGTTGACAAAGAGCTCAATAAGACAAAGAGCTTAGTAAAATTCAACTAGTAGCCCATCTATTCTCAAGCTTTTTCTTAGTGCAATAGAGTAGAGGGCCTCCTCTATCTCCCCAATATTCAGAAGATGATCAAGGAATCTACTATAACCAAAATCAATTTTCTTAGGAATACAGGCTGCAGCATTCTCTTCAAGGATGGTGAGGGGAATGCCATCTTTGGAATCATCAATTAACATTTTTTTTAAGTGTTCATAAAAGATTTTCATGATCTCGTATTGATTGTGTTGCAGTGACCCATCAAAAGACTTAATGGTAGAGATATATTCAACTTTTTGTTTGTGTTAAAGGTATTGAACAAAATATTTGGAGCCCTGATCACCATATTTAATCCATTCGAGGCTAGAACGTATTTGAGCACCTATGCCTCTATAAGTAGTCAATTTACAAAGCACATTTTCAGCATTCAACATAGATTGATGTATGGAACTATCATGGGGGTAATAAGCTAAAAGTGAGTGTCCATGCTCTAGTTTCCCTTTAAGAGTTTTCTCAAGTTAATGACATTTAGCTGCAACCTACCTCGCATAGTCTTGAAGGAAAGAAGTACATTTAGCAGTCATGTTTTCCCACTAGCTGATCCATCTATCAATGTGTGGTTGGGGCTCCACCTTCCAAATATCTACAAGACCATCTATACAGTCTTGATTTATAATTTGGGGTAGAGTTTGAAAGGGAGATGGTAACAAATATGAGAAAGTGATTAGAGAGAGTGGTAGACAAATCAAGGGAGACCATCCGACCACCTTGAAAGGGGAGGATGTGGCAATTAGGAGGGAAGTAAAACTGACCAATCGACTCAATTTCCTAAAGAACCCTATGCGAGGATTGCTCCAAGCATACTGGAGTAAGGCATTTGAAGGCTACTTTTACCAAGAAGAGGATCATGGACATCAAGAGAATTTCTAGGTAAGGTCCAAGCTTCAAATTTTGGATTTGATAAGTGAGTAAAGAAAACCAACTACGATCAAAAGTGTGTTCAACCATATTAAAATCACCCTCCAAAACCCAATCAGTAGGAGGAAGGTTATTGTACATCTACTCCCAAAGAATGGTTTTGTCAAAAGGGGAATTAGGAGAATAGATAGAGCAAAATTCTATAAGCACATCCTTAATAAGGATGGTGACCCAGGGGGGAGGGGGGTCAATCGAGCTTCCACCTTCATGTGGCAAATATGGTCAACCCCACTAACAACAATATGTTTAGCAAGCCACAAGGCAAGGCCCAAGGTAGTCTCACTACCACCGTCAATATGATTGTTATGCAAAAAATGAGCCTCAAGCCAAATCAAAGCAAGTGTTGCATCCAAGTGAACAATAGCAACTTTCACTTCTTGGAGCATAAGAACATCTATTTGATTACTCTTATTATATTGTTTGACATGAAACTTACATGCAGGAATGGTAAGTCCTCACATGTTTTAGGATTGAATTTTGCACTTCATTGGGTTGAGTCAAGGCATTCTTCCCCATATGATTGTGATCTGTAAACTCCTTGTTATGAATCACTTACAATTTTAAGATTCACTGGGATATAAATTTAATAAAGATCGTAACTGACGTTGCTTGTGAACTGAGAAAATAATACTTAAAAATATGGAAAATAACTAAGTAGACAAAAACATGCATCAAAAAGAACAAGAGACAAAGGATTTGATTTCAGAGTTCACCAGACTCTAGCTACGTCTCCAGATCTGCAAAGTTGCAAGATCAATGTTGTTATTATGATGTAAAAAGTCTTACATCACCATGCTCTTCCATGGAGTTACAAACCTTTTTCCACTTTCACACTACGATGACAGGAACTTGCTAGCAACATGTTCATGCCTAGCTCCTTCGCCACTTTTACATTGCTAAGCAATAAAACTGCATCTCTCTCTCTCTCTCTCTCTCTCTCTCTCCCCCCCCCCCCCCCCCCCCCCTTCTCTCTCTCTCTCTGTACATACGCACTCAATGTGCATTAATGCTTTACAATGACAATATAAAGTCATAAGTAATACGCTCAACAAGATTCCAACTTTTATCTCATATAATGAGACCACTTAAGTTTCTAGAGCATTCTCGCAAACTTTCCTTTCGAGAATTTCAAAGACTTATCCAAGTCTCATTGTTCCTCCTAGGCTCATCAAGTTTCATTTTATATATTACAAATTTACCCAATTTAGTGATTAACCAATTGATTTTATATAATATCCTCACATCTCTTGTATTAACCTCTTTTCCTAATTAAATCCATTGTATTTTTGGATTTATTAATGTTTAAATGGCTCATATTAATTTGGGCACATTTATGGCTAATGAAGATAAATAGACCCATCATCTCATGGTAAATAGAACAACCACCACTTGTAATCCCAAAAATTTTGCTAGCACAGCTTGTTGAGGATGAAAATAGGGTTTAGTAGTTGTGGGTTCAACTCCCACTAGGTCATTTTCGTCCTGTAGTGGATTTTGTCTTATAGGATAAGGACAAAACCAACATGTCGCCAAATACTATCAAATGCATGTATGTGGCTCATTGGCAAAGTAGCAGACTTGTAAGTGGAAGGTTCTATGTTCAAGTCCCAATATGACTACTTTAGTTGAAGATCAACTCTATTAGCCACATGACACTTCCTTCTCTATTGTACTTATGACATGTTTCAAGTTATTATTGATACAAACATTGCGACATCATCATCTAGCTACCACCTATCAATTTTGACTGTCACATCACCATTAAACCCCACGTGTCACTATATGATTGGGTGAAGATGTTGACTAGGATACTGACATCATGCTGATGTCATCATTGGTCCAATCGGTCAATCCTTTTCTCGGGAAACTTCAAACGAACATAACTTCCACATACAATCTCCATTTTCGACGTAACGAACAATGTTGGAAATCTCTTGGCGAGATCTTTAATTTGAAACCCATTGTTGACCACTTTCAAGATGGTCAAATTTAACCTTTTTGGTCAACCTATGGTTCACCTATTTGATCAAATCTTTGACCAAGCATAGCTTCAAGTTGTGCCAAGAAAATTTCAGCTCAATGCATTGATATCAATCTTGGGGGATTCTGAGTGGGTTGAATTTTTGAGGTCTTCAAGATCCACCTGGATCAGATTGTAACACAAGAAACTAATTTTTCAATAAATCATCATGAGATGCCATTGTTATATCACCCACATTGGGACCAACAAGGGGACTAATATCCATAGGAACATTGGAATCATGTTGAGGCTGCATCCTATTAGAATTATTGGACTGATCTTGGTTGGAGGCAGCTGAAGTACCAAGATTGCAAGGGATGGTCTCCTTTTTCCTTTTAGAAGCTCAAGATTGAGCACTCAGAACAGTATCTTTGAAGGACAACTTTTCAGACATAGAGGGGGAATGGTTGGGGGTGAACATGGAGGGTTAGGGACAAGAGGGGTCTTGTGAGGGTCCAGCGAAAGTTAAGGGTGTGGAGGGTTGGAGGCCCTAAGTGAGTTTTGTAGTACAGCTTCAGCTAGAGATTCATCTGTGGCTTTATCTATGTGAGAGGCAGCTTTGGGCTTACGAAAGGAAGATTCAAAGATTAAGTGGCCTTCCCTCAGCAGTAAAAAACAAGCATTTGGTTTATTGAGATATACAATACGCTATTCGAATTAAAATCCTAGACCTCGGAATTGATAGAGTTGGGTAGAGGTTTAGTAAGGCTCATTTCAATACATGCTCTTGGCTGATAACAGAGGCTTGCCCATTTATCTGAGTGTTGTTTACACCAGAGCACCTTCCCCAGTTGTGCTGCAATATAATGTAGGAAGGAACGCAAGGCAAGGTTGAGGAAGGGGAGTTCAACCCACATGGGATATCTAGATTTGGTTATACATTCTGGGTGAAGGTCTAAGTCCCAGGTCTGCATGTAACAGGTCTGACCACATATAATCCATGAATGATATTGTGAAACCACATGATCATGATCTGGGTCTGAGAATGTACAAGCTACATAGCCCCTACCCCGTCCTCTAAAGGATTCAATAGTTCAATTCCTGGGTTCCCAATTCCTATGGGCCCATTTAAAGAAGTCTTGTTCTGAAGGATTACCTCTTAAGAGGAACAGAATAATGGTTTTGGCTTTACATTCTTAAATGACATCTATGATATCATTCAGTGGGAGCCGTGGCTGATTCTGAATTTGCTGAGGTGTGGACGCATTCGGGGGATTCAGAATTGTGTTTTGTGCGGGCAAAGGAAGAAATTGCAGAGCTCTTTTTGTTCCCCGAAGGATGAACAACTAGAATCCTAAAAATCAATTGGTAGTTTGTGTTATTTAATCGTTCCATAAAGATAGATGTTATTTGTCTGACAATGTTTTTAAAAAACGTAACACGTCCTGTAGCTAAAAAAAACTGATTCTTTTTAATAAGTAAACCTTTTCATATTATTATTATTATTATTACTTAATGTCTTCGTAGAGTTTTTGTGCAATTTAGTTGTAAAAGTAATTTAAAATTGTGGAGACGTTACTTCAAATTAGGAGAAAGCGCATCTTTGTAGGTGGGGAAACATTTTATTGGTTCAGCATATTGGTGGAATGATAATAGATGATCTTTACGTATGTATATACTTCTAATAATATGTTCTTATGGAGTTGTTTAAATGTAATTTCACCTCAGACTAAAGCATTTTTGTTCCCATGAGAATTTAAAAATATCTAAAGAAGATAATTAGGAAGTATAATAGCTATTTTTAAGGATTTGGAAATTAGTTGCACCAAAAAAAGTTCCAAGTGCATATTGCCAAATATGTCATGCGAGTTTACAAATTATTTTCCTCTTTTTTGAATCATAAATTAAATTTTAATTGAATAGATAATTATTAGAAAAGACAACTATTTATGAAGCTACTAACAAAACAAATACTAACAAAAATGATATGAATATTCAAGCAATATATAAAATTAAATTTTATCTTTTCAAAAATAAAGTTCACAATATTAGAAAAAATTCTTGGATTGATAAATATCAAATATAAATGGACACCATTTATGCTTAAACTATTGTACAAATACATGTAATAAATACAAATCACAAATGATCATATTGAAGTATGTATATAAGAAATAGAGAAGAGCTAAATGAGTGAGTTTAATTCACACAAGATTCTATCATTTATTAATATAAATTTCTAAACACAATCTTTTAAAGTAACTAGGAAGATTATAAGATATCAAATAAATATAGAAACCTAAAAAGTAAACATTTAATATTTTAATTTTTAAAAGTAAAAAATTACATCGTAGATATTTATTTATTTTGACAAAACTGGACGAACCACTGTATATATAATTATTTTATTAAAAAATTGATTCAAAAAAGCTCAACCAGGAAAGAATCAGTAAGAAAACCCGGCATCGTAGCTCATATAAAAAGATCATCAATATTAACAACTATTTATATCGACAATTAATCGCTCAACCTTACAATTCAAAGATTATCCTTCGTCCCATATTTACAAGAATTTGAGCAATTCAATACAAAATATTCAGATTTTGACAATATTTAATCATAATTCAAAATATCAAAAATGTTTGCATAACCATTACACCATAGATATTATAAGTATCACATTCTAAACCTTCCCTCATCTCCACCTAGTATTCTAGACTATAAAATACAATTCATAGAACATTGTTGCCATTTGAGTGGCTGGTAAATAAGACACTTATACTTGTGTAGATCTATGATGTGGATGTATAAGAACTTTCATTGTTCCTTGAACCAATAATATATGTGCCTTTCGTATTGTCGAGAAAAGGTGAGATATCTATTGGTAATTGTGGAATTTTTGGTGTACCAAAATAAGTACATTTGATTGTATTCAATCTATCAACTATCTCAATCATATTAGGACGCTCTTGAGGTGATTCCCTTGTGCAAAATAGTCCAATTTCTACAAGTTGGGTTAGACATTCCATATTTATTGTTGTCTCATTTCCAGGGGCTATAAGAAGACAATTTTCCACCACATTGGAAATTCTATTTGGAAAATGCATTTCTATCCATTTTTGTAGATTGATTCCTTTAGTGAACATATCCTCGGTTGGTCTCCTCCTTGTCAACAACTCTAAAATTAAAATTCCAAAGCTGTATATATCTCCCTTTGTACAAGGCTTGCTTCCTAGTCCATATTCTATAATAACAAATAAACAAGGATGAATGACTCCTGAGATGTTCCAAGGCCTTGATGGTATGTAAGATAAACAAAT
Source organism: Cupressus sempervirens (assembly GCA_028749045.1). Lineage (NCBI taxonomy): Eukaryota > Viridiplantae > Streptophyta > Pinopsida > Cupressales > Cupressaceae > Cupressus > Cupressus sempervirens. The sequence continues at coordinate 345,614,477 of CM053786.1, read as the reverse complement.
AAATAGTGAAATGCAAAATTTAATAACAAGAAATACACACCTGGTGCAATGTAGCCAATCGATCCTTTAAGGGCATTTGTAGAAGTCAAAGAGTCCATTGAGTCACCAAAAATAAGGTTGCAAATGCCAAAATCTGCTATATATGAAGTCATGTCATCTCCAAATAGGACATTATTGGGCTTGAGGTCGCAATGAATCACTTGAATAGAGCAATAATGGTGAAGATATGCCAAACCTTCTGCTATCTCCATTGCTATTCTTATTCGATCACTCAAGTTCAATATGCATCCACCCCCTTCACAAGGATATAACCATCTCTCTAAATTTCCATTTGACATTAATGGAAGAATTAGGGCTTTAAAATTGAGGTTGGAGCAAACTGAAATTATTTTAATTACATTGCGATGTCGAACTCTCTTTAATGCACTGCATTCTCTACTAAAAGTTTGACGTGCATGTTCGTCTTGCAACTTGAAAACTTTAGCAGCAATATGCGTACCATCTTTTAAAATCCCTCTAAAAACTGACCCAAAACTACCAATTCCTAAAAGGTTTTCATCACTAAACCCGCCGGTTGCATCTAGAAGTTCTTTATATGAAACTTTTGGAGGCCATATGTTAAAAGAGGGTGTACCAGAATGTCTCCTTCTATAGGAAAATGCTACCAATGCAAGAGACATGATCAAAATTGCAATTCCAACTACAAGAGGAACAATTACCTTTTTAGAGATTGATGTTTGTTTGTGCTTGGAATGAGAGCATGGCGGCAAGTCTATCCATCCACCACAGAGACCTAAATTTCCCTTAATTTCTGAGGCATCAAGTGTTGCAAAAGCTCCTTCCTTTGGGACCTCTCCAATCAACTTGTTTGAAGAGAGATTTAGATGCTGGAGCACTTTCATCTTTTTGAAAGCCACTGGTATTGTACCTGACAAATTATTGCATGAAAGATCCATGGACTTGAGATTTTGAAGATCTGCTAGTGATGTAGGGATTGGCCCTTCAAATGCATTCCCAGAAAGATTAAGATATTCCAAGCCCCTGCAGCTTGCCATTGCACTAGGAATACCACCTGAGAAGTTGTTGCGAGAAATATCAATAGCTAGAATCATAACCATTTTGCTCATTTCTAAAATAGAACCTTGCAGTAGATTTCCAGAAGCATTGAAATAGAACTGGAGATTTTGAAGACCTGCAACTTCAGGGGGTATATTTCCGGTAAGTTTGTTGTGCGCCAAGTCCACCATTTCCAAAGTCTTACACCTTCCTAAACTAGCAGGTATTTTGCCTGACAGTTGATTGTGATTAAGTATAAGCCTTCTTAACTGCGGGAGGTCCCCAAAACTATCAGGAATCGGTCCCGAAAGCATGTTCTCTTTGAGTGACAAAATTCCAAGCCTTTTTAACTGACTCAGACTTTCTGGAATGCTTCCCTGTAAGCTGTTTACGCCCAGAGCTAATATTTCTAGATTTGGAAGTCTACCAAGTGTAAATGGAATGGTCCCATTGAATCTGTTTTCTTCTAAGGTTATTGTTGTCAAGTTTGTCAGATTACCGATTTCATCTGGTATGTTTCCCTCAATTTCATTAGAGTGCAATGAAAAAAAGTTCAGTGCATTTGAGAGGCGACCAACAGAACTGGGCAAGACACCAGTTAGATAATTAGATCCCAGATCAAGAACTTCCAAGCTGGAGCAATTAGTTAACACTTTAAGAATAGACAAACCACTGCTTCCACTAACCAAATGATTTTGCCACAAAACAAGTCGTCTTAGCTGCTGCAGTTTCCCAAATTCCGGGGGCACTTTGCCACTTAGTTGGTTCTTATCCAAATACACTTGTTGCACCTGAGTCCAATTACCCACTGACCTGGGTATCTCTCCGCTGAGTTTATTCTTCCACAAACGCACCATTTGCAACTCTTTCAGTCTTCCAAACTCCCATGGAATTGGACCATATAAGTTGTTATCACATAGCTGCAACGTTTGGAGACGAGTGCAATTTGAAAGAGCAGTGGGAATCGACCCTGCTAAGGGGTTGAGGCAAAGACTAAGCCAGGTTAGCTGACTAAGCATACCCAACTCGGCTGGAATAAAGCCTTTGAATTGATTTTCAAACAAATCTATTTGGCTTAAGGAGGACATATTTCCTAAGAAAGGTGGGACAATACCTGTCAATTTGTTTGCTCCTAATGCCATGGTTTCTAGATATGAAAGAAGACTAAACTCAGAGGGAATGCTTCCACTTAAATTGTTATATGTCAGAATTAGAGATTGTAAAGAACGGCAGTCTCCTAGAGAGGATGGAATGGGGCCTTCCAACTTGTTTCGAGACAATCGAAGGCTTCTCAAGCGAAATAGCCTTCCAAACTGATATGGAATAGGGCCCTCGAAGCTATTATTAGAGAGATCAAGTATTCTAAGGAAGGAGAGATTTCCCAGTAAGGGAGAGATGGTGCCAACTAACTCCATACCTGTGAGATTCATGGATACCACACGCTGTCTACGAGAAGAGCAGAGAATGCCAGTCCAATTGCAGAGAGTGTGATTGGGAGACCAATCAGACAAGGAATTATCCAAAAGCAGAGAAGCCTTGAAAGCCAAGAGAGATTGCTGATCAGAATAATTAGAAGGCTTTGCCATATGAACAGGCAGAGCAGAGAGACAGAAACAGAGTAGCAGAAGCAGATGAAGCACCGTTATCATCTTCATTCTTGGTTTGCTTTGCACCTAACTCCAAATGATACATGTATGGTATTAGGACTCAAGTTTGTCTTTAAATCTGGCGATGTAAAGAAGTTGAGAGTTTTTTAAGTTTTTAAGATGATGGTTATCAGTTTTAAAAAATACTAATTATAATGATTATAATAAGCAGGAGATACTTTTTCTAGAGAAGTCTATCATGTTGGTGGTTCACTCGGAGAATGATTAGAACAGTTATTGAAGGTTTATCTGATTTTAAAAAAGGGCACATGATATATTCTTTTTTATATGAAATATTGTCATATTGATATAAATTGTTTTCATTGAGATAAAAAATTTAATATATGAAAAATAAAAATATAAAATTTCTGCTGAAATGATTTATCAAGAAATTATTTTTTATTATAACATTCTGAAGTTGTTAACGATACTGAACTAAATTTGCTGAAGAAAAATATAGAGTTTACATAATATGAAAGGCAAAATGCCAATGAAATTAACCAACACTATTTGAAGAACTTCTAAAAATGTACAATTAATTAACGATAATATGCAATAATTACTACCTACTTGGTTTTGTAAATTACCTTTACTTATTAAGTATTATTTATTTTAATGAGAAATGGATTGTATAAGAAAAACATAGATTTATGAGTTCCACTCAAAATACTACACATTTAAATTTTGGTTGTGAATTAATTTTGTAGTACTGAATAAATTTTGCTATGGAGCCACACCTATGGTGAGTGAAAACACCTAGTACAAACAAATCAGAGCAATGTGTAGTGCTCCATTTCCAGGTTGGACACCAATGAGGCTAATCTCTAGACAAAATGCACTAAAGACAAAATAAAGTGAAACTTTTTTTCCAGATTCACGAAAACGTAGTGTTTTTTTTCTAATTTTTTTATTGTTTTCGACTACAAACTACACAGATCATGAAGATCAAATGCTGAAATTTTCAGAAAATTCATGATGTTTTTTAATTTTTTAAAAATTGGTAAACTGTACAGTTTGTTAGCCGCGTCCTCAAATCAAATGAAATTGTTTAAAAAAATGAGTATATTATAAAACTTTTTCAGATTTGAAAATTTTCCCTCGCTATATGAAATTTTAACATCTACAGGGAAAAGCGATAGGACACAATGACTTCCCACAAAGTGTAGCGTCTGTGCTACGGTGGTCGATTAGTGATAAATGAAAGACTAGACTTCGGTCTTGCCTTCATTCATCTCCACTTGCAGAAAATTTCTATAATGACAAATGGTAGAAGTGAAAGAATAGAAAGAATGGAAACTTGAAAACAAAAGGAGAAGGATAGAAGTCGTAACACGTTTCCACTTGCTCTGAGATCGTTCAGTTTGGTGTTTTGTCTTTAATTATCTGCCGTTCCCCACAATAAAAAATGGGAAACAATGAAAGAAAAACAGTTACAACAATGAAAGAAAACGAGTTACAATAATTTAGAGAGAAAATATCTGATAAAAAATTTATATAGATAAATATGATGAAATATTAAAAAAATGAATTTAGAATGATTGAATAGTAAAATTTAATCAGAAAAAAAATAAAAAATTTAATTCTAAAAATATATAATTATAATATAGAACTAATTTGTAATTATTTTATATAATTTTAAAAAAGAATTTAATAAAAGAATTGTTATTATCTTATAAATTAGACTTAGTAACAAAAAAAATTTAAAATCTTTCTGTAAATAGTTTTACACAATGACACAATTGCTAGTTTTAAGTTTTTACATGTTTATTTTAAATAGACTAACATAACTTCAAACATATGTTAAGAATAATTAAATACAAAATCCATATTCTTTCAAATTAATAAAAAAATTAAAATTATTTAAAACTATACCTAAATTATTTTAAATCGTATTGTTAAGATATAGTGAATCATATCAAGGATTTGTTGGCAACACTTTGTTTTGTATGTTGTTTGTAAATATCAAAGGCTACAAACAATTCAATCATCTTTTACACCTCTCTTGCGTTGAAGACCTTTGTTGAAAAGTGAATGATTTTTCTTTAAATAAAAATGAATGCCTTCAACATAAATATAACTATTAATAAAAGTTCAAATATATTTAATTAATAATTTTTTGTTTTTTTGATCAATAAACGACTAAAGTATTGTAATATATTGAATAAATTTAATTTAATTTACAAAATTCTCCATTCAAACAAACACTGGTAGGAAAGAACAAAGCAAAAGAACCTCTAATCTTGTCTAGGACCGAAGTCCTCTATTATACAATTTAAAAGGGGCATACCCGAGTTTTTAAATTAATACAAAATATGATGAAGCATGAAAATTAACAAGGATTCTGCCATAAAGAATTAACCTCCTTTTAGTATTTGGCTTGTCTAATCGCAACTTCTTATACCTTTTGCAATAATCCTTCTATTAGCCTGCAAATCACATATGTCTTTCTTTCCACAAATATTAGTAGTGTGAGACCAACTTGATAAAATGAAGCAATTCAACAAGATTTGTAATTGCCTTTTCTAATACATATTTATCACTTTTCTTTCCTTATCTATATGTATTTTATTATGCATTGGTAGACTCAGTTTTTGTTTTATCAATTTATACTATTCTATTCCTTTAAATGATTATACATGTTTGTAGTATCCAAAATAGTGATATAGACTTATCCAAGCATGTTAAGTTGTATTAGAGGTGGAACACCATTATCAATATATTCTTTTATTGCCTTTTTTTGTTTCTAACTATAATTGATAGATTTGATTCTTTATTTGTTTCGTTCACATTATGGTCTTAATGAGTTGCAATGCATGCATTTAAAGCTTGTAGCATAGTCACTGAGATTAATATCACAATAATGATATAATTGGTACATAACTTGTATTCATAGCTTAAAATCATCTTATATGTTTTGCATAAACTCACCAACACAAATTAAAACTAATTATAATTCTATTTCAAAATTAGATAAATTTAGGTTACAATGATAATAATAGCCCAGGGCTAATTAAACCTAACAAACTAAGATATTGCCAGAAAGGTGGATAAAGAGGAACCCATCACAAAACCAAAACCTCCAAAGCCAGAAGGAGGAGACAACGAACCCTAAACTATAACTATCCAGAATACATATATGTCGAATACAAGAAATGAGAAATTGAATAGAAAATCTCCATCTAATATCTGATATTAACAAAATTTGACATTCCAACAAAACCAACAAGCAGGGGGCACCAGTAAAGAACAACCCTATCTCTAGTAAACAATGATGATTTCAGCAATGTCCTTCAAGTTCTCGGATTGATAGTTTTCCAAGAATTCAAAAGAGCTTTTCTACATATTAGATTTTTCCATATTCAAAATACAGGACCCTAGATCTTCTAGATTCTCAAGCTCCACTGTCAATAGTATATAGGAATTAATGATGTAGAGATAATTCTCAAGCTAGACCTTGTTATGGTCTTCTAAGATCCCTCTCCACCTAAGAAGAAAATGTATAATAGCTTCTATTTTTGGCCAAACTTGAAAAAACAAAGCATTCTCTCGAATAACTAGAGAGGGGCTCCTAGGAACAATGGCTAGCTCAAAGCTACCTGTGGGATGTGCCATGTGCATCTTTGGGAGAGGGATCCTACATTTCTCATCAATACCCATAACCACTTCTTCAAGAGCTACACACCAAATTGGGTTGAAAACATTGTAGCAAAGCCTGATCATAGCCCACTTCTCTATTTTGGCTTTGGCAAGACAACCTATGAAAGAACCTATAATGTCATTGTTGGTTCTCCAAGAGAAATTGTAATTGAAGATACCTTCCCCTAAGACACGACACACGACAATCCTTTTTATGTCATCCACAGGGTTTAATAGTCGATTCCATCTTTCTAGTTTCACATTTCCTCTAAATGCCATGGTCTGCACCTTTGAGGCATGCAATAAATTGATATTGGTATCCATCCTAAGCTTATAACTAAATCAAGTTGAAAAAAAGTAGGCAATAAGAAGTGTCCACTACCAATTAAACTGTAAATAGAGAACTAATGATCTCAAACGAAGGGTCTAGAAGTGCCTCAAGATTTATACATCATCTATTGATGCCACCTACATGCAATTGAATCATATTGGAATATGATGATGCCTAGAGTCATGAAATGATGGAAGAAATAGGACAATTAATGCAGTTATATGGTTTTAAAATTAAATTATAAAACTTGGCCTAGAGAGCTATTAGACATAGGGGTAATTTCTTTTAAAGTGTCCAAAAATACATTCCCATATATATATATATATATATATATATATATATATATATATATATATATATATATATATATATACTTTTATAATTTGAATTTAAATTTATTATTTTAATTTATATTTGTAAATCTATTAGCATTTTGAAGAAATCTTTTCCAATTTTCCATCTTCCCCTTTGATTACTACAAGGAGTCAATGTTTTCACTTTTATCCATGACAATATACAAATATATCTATAGTTTTTTATGTCTTTATATGCTTAGATATGTATGCATTTATATTAATAGTTAGTTTGATATACTATATTAGCTTATACTACTGAAGTTTACATTATCCCATTTTTTTAATACTATTGTTTACTTTCCGATTAGTTTACTTACAATTAAATATTAAGAAATTTTCACCATCAGCTCCCTTATTTGCTAACTAATCTACTACTTTATTACCTTCTCGAAAAATTTGCATAATTTGAATATCTTCGATATGGTCCAGAAGATTTAGAACTTCTTCCAATTAGAATTTAGAACCCAATTAAGTGTCTCACTTTTTCTAATAGCATTTAGGATAATTTGTGAATCTCCTTCAATAATAAGTTTTGAAATGCTTAGATCCAGACATATTTGGAGACCTTCTTGAAGGGCTGCTAATTCAACAAGGTTGTTAGTAGTTGATCCTATAAATTTAGTCCTTTTAGTGATCCAATTGTTAGATTCATTGTTAATGATGCATCCAATCCCAGTGGTACCAATATTTCCTCTCGACGCTCCATCAATATTTAATTTGGTCCATTCTGTCAAGGGTGGATTCTAGCTACATTTGCTCCTAGCCTCTTTATTCTTTTTTTGATACATCAGCGAGGGATTAACTAGGTTTTTCCAACCTTTTTTCATAAGATCATCCCATTTTGAAAATGATCCTTCCTCTTTTGGAATATTTCTAATGTGAGAATTTAATACATGCTTCAATTTTATTAGTTATCTCATAAGCAATTATCTCTTGATTGAAGAATATTCTTCTATTCCTTTCTTTCCATATTTCCCAAACAAGGATAGAAGGACAAATATTCAAGAGGTTACTATATATACCTCTACTATTGTCTCTGGGCCAACCATTAATTAGATCATTCAAAGTTTCAGGCAATGGCGCAGTCCAACTCAGCACATGTCGAAGCCATTCCCAACACTTTTGTGTATATGAACACTTATATAAAAAGATGGTTAGTGTCTTCGTTGATTCTTGCATAACACACATCTAGAAGGCCCCTCAATGCCCAACTTTCTAAGTCTGTCAGTAGTAAGAATCCTATCCTGTGAGGCGGTCCACAAAAAGAAACTTGCCTTTGAAAGACATGAAGAATCCCAACAAAGTTTAAGGGGAGTATACGCTTCTTCCCATCTTTGAGACTGAGTGATTTCTTTATAACCATTTTTCCCATTATACCTTCCATCTTTTGATGTTGCCTATATGAGTTTATCATTTCTCACTAATTGTTTTATTTTCCTCTTATTAATGATGTCTTCATATGCCTTTTTTACTATTGGTTCTATGTCAATATTATCTAAATTTTTCCATTCCCAAATTATACTGCCATTAATATTTTTTTCGATTTTATAATTATTGACTTTACACCCCTAGACTTTCACTAATTATTCTTTAAGATCAGCTAGCATATTCATATTTTCTAATGGGGGATGCTCATCCAAAGAGTCCTCCTAGAAGAGAGCTTTCCCCCCATTACCAACATCCCAAGTGAGATATTTACTAATCAAAGCCATAAAGCATTTTGAGAAATTTATGGAATCACCAAGGCCAAATAGTGACACTACTAGATTGGGATATTCTACTACTTAGGAAGGAGAATCATCTAGAAGTGGTGAACAAAGGAACAAAAAAAGAACAAAAAAAGAACAAAAAACCTATTTGTCGTAATTTTTAGGTCACGCAACAAATGTCTACAGGGACAAAATAGGTAATCAAAACCCTAAGCAAAAATATAGAGGATATTGCTACAACTGAAACACACAAGGACATCAAGCATATAAATATAGTACCAAGACCATTAGCACTCAAATATTTGAAGGATATTATTGCAATTATAAGAAGTATGGACACAAAGCATATGAATTCAAATCCAAACCTAAGTGGACATCAAACAAGAAAATAAACATCCAACATGATGGAAATTCTTACAATTGAGATTACAATACAAGATATAGTTGTCAGTATTGTCAAGAATATGGACATATTCTTGAAAACTACATAAGGACACATTTTAGAGAAAATTACAATAGATTATTGAGTGGGATCACATTCTTTAGTAATCTTAACATCGGTCATGTTAGCAAAAACTGCCCAACTCAATCACCTACACCAAGAAATGAATTTAGAAAGGGAAAAGAAAAGGTAGGTATTAAAAAGGTGAAGATGTAGATGAACAAGACATGGAACAAGAAGAAAGATTGCAACACATCAAGCCAAGATGAGGTCACTTTATCCAATGGCTCAGGTGATCACATCAACCCTAACTAGGCAATCAAAGGTATGTGTGGAACTGACACTTGAAATGATATATTATGCATCAGTTCCAAGTATTTAAGGTATGAAAGGTTTTATTAGCATGAATCAAGATGAAATGAAGTGATTAGAAGTCTAAGATATTCCATCGTTATACTATTTTGTGTGTTGTTGCCGACCATTGGAGTATTGCAATTACTATTGAGTAATGAAGGAATGGTAGTGATAGCTGAGCTGACTATATTAATCGAGCATACTAAAAACTCTATAGTGGCTAAGCTTGCAATTGTGTATGAACTAGGCAATTAATGCAATATTTTCAAGGCTACTTAGTTGATTTAGTTGATTTACAAGTCATTTGCAACAACCAGAATATCAAAGAGCACAAAGAAAATTTTTGAAAAGGGATTCCAACATCTAAAAACAATTTTCTACTATGACTCAATAGTATTCAGCGAATCAAAAGGTATTCTACTTGTGTCGAGTTATACTATTCTATGTTTTACAAATCCTAGTGAGTCAAAATGGTAGCTAGTTCTTCGACAACAGTGAGGAAGGAAGGAAAAGAAGTTTTTAATCTTTAGTGAGTTAGTAATGATGTGAGACAACCCCCATTCTGTGCTATTCCTGAGATCGCATATAAAGGAGACCCATCTAGTGAGCTATGAATGATACCACCAAAGTTTTTAATAATTGAGGGTGTAAGATGTTGTTATACATGCAAGGCAAGAGAAGTAGGTTATCTAGAAATAAGGAAGATCTATCAGAAATTGTGTGATAAAAGAGTTTTGAAGGAAGAAAACAAGATCATAGAGTGAAAAGGGGTAATGCGTGCCCTAGATTTTCCCCAGGTATTTAAGACCGAATGGATAAAGATAGTTTTGAGAAGAATACATGACAATTAGCTATGGTTGGAGAATTGACCTATTAGAATATCAAAGAGGATTATTAATAGAGTAATAGGGTATCCTACCCTTGACCAGTCAAAGAGCATGAGGAGTGATTCGAAAGAAGTAATTGAGAAGAATACTATAGCCGTATGGAATAAAAGAGGGATGTCTATTGACACCATCAAAGACCCCATTATAGCATTTATAGTGCATATGATACAACACGAATTCTTCTAGTTCAACCAACTTAACATTACCATTTATGGCCATTGACCTCGGTTATAAAATTGTCAAGAAAGATCATTCCTATGACTTGGGTGAGCTACAACTTCAAAAATATCAGAAAACATTGAAGTTATCATAAAAGTAAAGAGTGCCTCATGTAATTTTGGTTCACTTATCATTTGCATATTCTTTTATATGCAAAATACATTTCCTACATTTGCCAAAGTAGTGTGGAAGACAAATAGGTAGTTTATACAACAAATTGAAGAATTCATTGAACAACTAGGTGAGAATTTTGATCCAGTAATGACTAGCTGTTTCAAAGACTCTAATAAGTCTATGAAGTAGATATCAAGGATTCCTATGTCTCTTGTGGAACAACATTGCAATGATGTTTGTTTTGAAGAGAAAGGGCACAAAGATCACAAGGGAATGACAACAAAATGTAGAGATCACAAGGGTATGACAATGAAATGCAACAATCACAAGGGCACGACAATGAAATCCTAGATCTCCACTGATCTCCCCAAGGGCATGACAAAAAAATGTAGAGATCATAAGGCCATCGAAAAAAATACAGCGATCACAAGGGCATGACAAAAAAATGTAGAGATCATAAGGCCATCGACATTTAGAGCTTAGAGCTCTCCACCAACATTTAGAGCTTAGAGCTCTCCACCAACATTTAGAGATCTCCACCCTCGTTCAGAGCTCTCCACTCTCTTTCACGTGCAACTCTCCACTATCGATCAAAACAAACAGGGAATGCTTTATGTCATGTTATTTTTATTTTTTTATTTTTACTCACACATGCATTACAATTGCAATGCAAATGTTAGTATTGCAACAACATCGAGGACAATTGCAAAAAAATTTAAAAAAATGAAAATCCACAAATTACCCTATCATCACAATTTGACCCAAAATATTGTAGTGAACTTAAGTGTCTTTAAGACTTTCAATTTCAAGATAAAAAAACCTATAGTTGAGGTTCCTACTTTTGAGAGATAGTTATTTGATATTGTGATTAAGAGTAGAGGAAGAAGAAATACAATTTATAATCAAATGAAGGCTTGCAACAAGTATGATTTATTTGATCTTGGTAGTTGTAGTAGCAAGAGAACAACTAATATTTCTGAGGATACAATTGGTTGTAGCAGTAAGTCTGGACAAACTTCTAGGATGATTGATGAAGAGGACTTGTGGATTAAGAATGCACATGGGATTTAATTTTTGAATTTATTTAGATGTTAATAGGTCCTTAGAGAAAATATTTTTTTTCAAACCTTGGGTGTCTAATGTAGGGGCATCCTTGAGCCATTGCCAATCTTGCATACTTGGGATATGTTACCTTAAGCCCTACTTATAGGATACCCTTAGGAGAAGTCATAGACCCATGACTCACTTGGATCAAGATTCCTCTTCTCCTCTCTTTAGAAACCTTAGTGATCCTATGGTTTCTCATGAACCTAATCCTTCTATGGAGCATTGATCTTCTCATTCATCTCATGATGAGGATGAGGCATTAAGGGTTCCTCCTAAACAAGTTCATAAGATTTCTATTGAGATTGATAAAATGCATGATTGACTTCTTCAAGAGAATCACAATACTGATACTATGGCTTCATTTGATGCTCTTAAGAAAGTGATTTGTAATGATAGACATAGAGCTTTTGTGTGGTCTTAGTCACCTTGTCCACACTCATGTTAAGCCTTCAACTCAAGCTAGATTTGAAATAGGAATGGCTTCACGTATCACTAGTGTTGAAACTACCTTGTCTCTTTACAAACCTATCTCTAGCATTCCTTCTTATGTTGCTCCTACTGTGACTACTTATATTCAACAATTTAATCCTCCTATTAGTAGTCTTACTATTTCTTTTCTATCTATGAGTGTTCCACCTACTTCATTTCCTATCTCACAACCTTCATACAATAGTTTTCCTTACACTTATCCTAATCCTCTTAATATGGTTCCTAATGTCCCATCTATTGCACCTTCTATTCAAGCTAATTTTTACACTCTTCCTAGTGTGTCAAATGTGTCATTTCCACCCATTTCCTTTATTGATTCCACTATCATTAGTATTGCTCAAATTGTTTCTTCCTTGCAACAAAAAATTGCTTGCCTTACTCGATCCAAGTTTAATGTGCCTACATGTCATATGGGTAGTCTAGCAAAAAAATAATGCAAACCAAGATAAATGGACATAGTTTGCAACAAAATTTTACAAAACATATCATAGCAGGTATTTTTAGAAAGAAACAAGACATAACCTAGTTAAATTGGTCTAGTTTTTGATTAGCTAGGTTGATTACAAATTCTTGTAGAACTATTATAAGATTAGGTAAAATAAAATGAACAATAAACTAATCCTAGCTAGCAGGATCAAATATAGTTTTCTAAGGTGATAAAATTGCATAGGTAGATGCATCACTTGCATGGTAGGCATGAAGCATATTCCCAATTTATATTGAATGGTTGGATATAAAGGTTCCATATGCTAGCCCAACAATGGAAGCCAAGGATGTAACCCTATGAAGATCTCAAGTATCTATAGCTATAGTTAATTTGGGCATCAATGTATGATCCAGAATGTTATGAAGTATTGAAGTCAGTAGTAACTTCTCTCATGTCTACAAAAAATGTAGCATACATTCAGGACCCCTTGGCTCCCAGGAATTTGTAGCAGCTATTCTCACTTTTGGAAGAATAAGTTCAATGAAGAGTTGAGTATAAGGAGTTGAAGAAGCAAGTTATGGTTCTATGTAAATTCCATGATCACAAGCCTCGTCTCTTATAGAAGCCTCTACCACAATGAAATTACCTCTAAACCATGAAAATGATGTTGAATTGGTTCTTTCCAATCTTGAAACACTCTTATAAGAAATGGCAAAGAAAATGTAGATGCAATAGATATATTACTAATATTTATGTACATGTATGTATGTATGTACATATATACATGTGTATATGTATATATATGTGTATATATACATACATACATACATACATAGATATATGTGTGTGCCTATGCATGTATATATACAGAGAGATCTTGGCACAATAGAATAATTGATCCAACTATATACATATTCTAGAATCCAAATAATAAAACACTAAAACTCACTCAACCCGTGCTAAGTGACTTACCTCAAGATCTCGTACAAAATAATTCAGACTAGAAAAAATGGGCAATTTTCGCTAGAAAGTTTACAAAAACATATCATAGCAGGAACAATCAGTTGTTTCCAACTAGTAGGGTCAAATACAATTTTCCAAGGTGATAAAATTGCACATGTAGATGTATGTATGTATGTGTGTATGTATGTATGTATGTATATATATATATATATATATATATATATATATATATATATATATATATATATATATATATATATATATATGTATATGTATGTATATGTGTATATATACATACACACACACACACACACATATGTGTGTGTCTATGTATGTATGTATGTATATATACAAAGAGATCTTGTGGACTATGGAGATCAGTGGAGATCTAGGATTTTGTTTCTATGTCCTTGTGATCATTGCATTTTGATGTCGTGCCCTTGTGATCTCTATATATGTATGTATGTATGTATATACATTATATACATACATATATATTTATATATACATACATACATACACATGCATGTGTATGTCTATGTATGTATGTATGTATATAAACAAAGAGATCTTGGAACAACCAAAAAAAAATAAAACTCACTCAACATGTAGCATGGCCACAAATGCGATTGCATTGCCTATTGGTAAGAAGATTCCTCTTTTTCTCTCTCATTTTTCATGGGTTTATTGCAATTGAACTATTATTTCTTAGGGGGCATTTTGTAATATTGGATTCATTTTATGCAGGACACAATGAGGACATTCATGGATGTACCTATGTTAGATGTACAAGAATCACTAAAGAATTATGATGAATTGCTCATGAGAAACAAAGATGGACTTTTTCTAAGAATAGAAGGAGACGATGAGGACACTCTAGGTACTTTAAAGATCGATCATTTCTTACAAATTTTAGATGTTAACTGGGAATTTAGATGCGGGGGTGCAAGGGGGGGGGTGGAGGGGAAGGGGGTAAATAAGCTTCCACTTTCACGTGGTTGGCCTTGATTAGTAGATAATATTAAACTATCCTTGAAACCAAGTGAAGCTCAACATTAACCTATGATTGCATGACAACTTACTGTGTGAATCTCTTGGTTTTAGGAAATGCAAAAGGAGACCATAGTTCAATATGCAATCTCAATTCATATACATATGACATTAGGTGCGATTGAAAAACAAAACAGGTTCTCTTTTTTGTTAGAGGTCTTTAATTAGGTATTTTAAGTTATAAACCATCATGAATATTGTAACTTTGACTCTTATAGGAAAGGGTAATGTCCGTAGCATGGAAGTAAATCAAGAATTTCTGTGTGCTGGATTGTTGAGGATATTCTCTTGGCCATAGCAGCTAGAGTTCTAATGTTCATGATGGTTTATAATTTTAAAAACTTAATAGACCTATTAAATAAATGTAATCATGCTGCATTTTTTCAGCTGCACCTAATTTCCATGCATATAGAATGCAGATGCACGTGCATTCTTGATCAAGAGTGGCAGAATCTTATTTTGGATGCGATGAAAAAATGACATGAACCAAAAGATGGAAAAATGATGTCACTTTTGCAAGTCTAGAACCTTTTTTTGTACTTTAAATATTGATCATTTCTTAAATATTTTAGATGTTGATGGGGAATTTAGATGTTAGGGGAAGTGCGACCAAATGAGCTTCCACCTTCACGTGGTTGGCCCTAATTAGCAGATAATATTAAACTATTCTTGAAACCAAGTGAAGCTCAACATTCACTTATGATTGCATGACAAGTAACTTGTGAATCTATTATTATTCCTCAAACTCATATTGCTTCCTAAATTATCAAAGTAAACAATAAAATATTTTAGAGCTCACTATAACTGAAGAAGTTAGATGCCCTATCCATTATTACTAAAGCCATAAAAAGAAGGCATTGACTTCACCTATTGAAGAGGAATATCTCAAGACCAAAGGTAGAACCATGCCATGCCTAATAAATCCATACAAGAAGGCATTGACTTCACCTCAATAACCTTCTTTGGAGGCCAAAGGTGATATGGTGGTTATCCATTTGTAATGTCCCTCCCCATGTCCCTCAAGTGATTATGCATTCTTATCTTACCATCTTCATCCTCCTCGACAAGACATATGTTGAAAAGATTTTCCCAACCAAGTGTTCCATTAAACTTAGCATCCCATACTACAATGGTCACACTTCTTCTTTCTCCAATGAAGAAACATGCTACATCCAAGAACATATCCTTCTCTTCCTTCCCTAGAGCATTGTAGTTGACTTTAAGCCTCTTTGTGATGTCCTTGTGGGGAACATACGAATACTTATTCAATGTTTGCTGCCATTTTTAAAAAATAATTCAGCAAACTGTCACAATTGCGATGGCTTGTTCTGAGAGATAGTCATTGCTCATATAGCATTATTATCATATACCTATTGCAATTGTGATGAACTTTTTTGATAGATAACCGTCACTCCCATAGTGATGTTGTTGCATACTTGTCATACTTGTGATGATGTTCTCTGATGGATAGTTGTCATTTATAGAGCACAACCATCGCAATTGGGACAACATAGTGAAAGCTTAAGTCATCGTATTTGTGACAGTCCACTATCATAATTGTGATGACATGGAGATGAAATCTTGCCCTTGCCTTCTTCCAAGTTATAACAACTTATAGGAAAAGTTTGACACCTATCCGATAGGAGCCAATTTGTGTTACTATCACTTGGGTGATGGGTGGTCCTTGTAATTGCGATAGTCTTCCATTGCAATTTTGGCCCAAATGTAGTAGTGGGCCCTAGATGTTCATTCCCTCCTTGCATTAGGTGGTATTCGAGCTTGAGGTTCATCCTTGTGGAAATTGGATCAAGGAGAACCCTAAGTGGATTTGGTTTTAGTGTGGGAGATCTATGGATTTGACCTATAACTTGTAGAGGATTATGATCTTATAGGAACTTATTTGTGAAAATGGTTTGAGGAAGAGAAAATATTGACAATGTCATTTTGGACACATGGAGAGAAATTACAGCTAGATTAGATGCTGTGGAGACAACCTAGAGGAGAGGAGTGCATCTTGATTATGTGAGTGATGATGAAGTAATGAAACCAAACCCTAATCCAAAGCTTGAGGAAGATCAGAATAAGGAAAGATTGTTGAGAGTATTGTCTAGGATACATTCAAAGACTAATGTAGAAGTTGTTCCTTATGATGGAAAATTGGACACCAATGCTATGTTGGATTGGATCTCTAATGTGGAGAAGTTATTTGAGTTTGAAGGCACTCCTGATAATAGGAAAGTGAAGATTGTAGTCACTAGGTTGAAAGATCGTGCATCACTATGGTGGGGGCATTTGCAAAGTGATAGATAGAGAAGAGGAAAAGAGAAAATAAGAACTTGGCTGAAAATGGTGAACAGAGTGAAGAAGAAATTCCTTCTTGATGATTACCAAGTTAGCTTGTTGAGAGGATGGAGTGGGGCCTTCCAACTTGTTTGGAGACAATCAAAGCCTTTTCAAGTGAAATAGCCTTCCAAATTGATATGGAATAGGAAACTCAAAGCTATCATTAGAGAGATCGGATATTCTAAGGAAGGAGAGATTTCCCCGTAAGGGAGAGATGGTGCCAAGTAGCTCCATACCTGTGAGATTCATCAAAACCACATGCAGTCTACGAGAACAGTAGGAAAAGCCAGTCCAATTGCAAAAGGTGTGATTGGGAAACCAATCAAAATAGGAATAAGATGGATCCAAAAGTAGAGAAGCCTTGAAACCCAAGAGAGATTGTTGATCTGAATAATTAGAAGGCTTTGCCATATTAACAGGCAATGCAGAGAGACAGTATATGAGTAGCAAAAGCACATGAAGCATCTTCAATCTTGGTTTTCTTTGCATTGAACTCCAAATGATAATGTATGGTGTTAGGACTCAAGTTTATCTTTAAATCTTGCAATGTAAAGAAGGTTGAAGTTTTTGTTTGTTTTGGTTATTTAAGAAGATGTTTATTAGTTTTAAAAATACATAGAGGTACTTTTCTAGAGCAATCTATCAGGATTCAACTGTGTAGCATGTTGAGTCAAACTCATAAACTTAAGAGTCAAACTCATAAACCTAAGTTTCACAACTAGTGGTTCACTCAGAAAATGATCAGAACACATATTGAAGGTTCATCTAATTTTAGAAAAAGGGCACATAATATATTCATTTAAAAAAACAATTTATTCTCATATAAATAGTTTTCATTGAGATAAAATCTTTCAATATATGAAATTAGAAACGAAAAAAATATAAATCTTTTGCTGAAATGATTTATAAACAGATTTAATTATTAAGATAACATTCGGAAGTTGTTAACGATACTTTACTAAATCTGCCGAAGAGAAATATAGATTACAGTTAATATGAAAGGAAAAGTGCCAATGAAATCAATCAAGGTTAATATGTGCTTGCAGTAATTACTCCCTAGTTGGTTCCGACTGTGATATAAAATGAGGTTGTTGATATAAAATGTTGGATTTCTTTCTGAATCTGATTCTTACAAGTCTCTATCATCTGCCATTAGTGTAGCATAGGTTAATTAGTTTTTTCGCATGGAAATGAAAATTCCATTAAAGACAAATGGAGGAGCATAGACATAATGGCAGGAGCGATGAGACACAAAATATTAGTCCTCCTTTTGCAACTGAGTATAGCGTCTAGGCTACGCCAGTCAAGTAATGCCAAGTGAAAGAATGGATTTAGAGCTCATCTTCACCATTGCCTTCATTTGTCTTAATTTGTCTTCCTCCACGCATAGAAAATTCCTGTAATGACAAATGGTGCGACTTTAAGAATAGACTGAAGCAACAGGATTAAAGTCGTAACACGTTTCCACTTGCTCTCTCCGATCGTTCAGTTTACCGTCTTGGGGCCGTCTTTTCTGCTTTGAATTATCTGCTCACGATAATCATTGCCAAAGAAAGACTCTTTTCTTTTTATCTCTCTATACAACGTATATCGTACGTATTATGTAATACCCTCTCTTATGTATTTGGTCCTTTTCTTCTAAGATATAGATTTAATTAATATTCTAATATAATTATTGATAAAAATGAAGATATATTTAATTAGTTAATATTAATATTATTTTACTTTCAATTAATGTTATTATTTCTATTATTCTAGAAAAATTATTTGATTGCGAGTGTGATATTCTATTGTAATAAAAGGAAAAATAATATTGATTATACAATTTTCTATTCATTTGATGATTTAAAATTTATATTATCATACACAATAAGTGATTTAAACTTTTAATTAGGAATTTTATTTCTTTATTAATTATGAATTACTAATTGTTAATGATTGTTTAATTAGATATAAATTTATTCTTCTGTTAACTCTCAAGTTTGTTTATTGATGTCAGAGAATTGAGAGTTAAGTAGGTGTTAGTATTATGACTAGTGTCTATATAAAGTTAGAGATTTTCATTATAATTGTTGTTAACAAAGGAGTTATGGTTATTGTGATAAAACTTATTGCACTATTTTATGCAATTGAATTATAATTTTGTTGTATCTTTTATGTGGTGGATTACAATATTTGTGATTTGTTATATGGGTTTTGGGTGGTTTAATACATGGGTTCAAGAATGGTCTATTAGAGGCTTTGTGGAAATTGTCATGATGATATCTTAGACTCGTGGTTTTCTCTAATTTTGTCAACAAATATGTGCAGTGTTATGTTTGTATATTAATTGTGTATGGGATTTACTTGTGAGGTTATTAGTTTTATTTGAAAGTATTAGTGGGTCTTAGTTACTTATGGTACTTATTTGTTAAGTCAATCTATGGTAATGTTATGGACATTGAGTTCGATGCAATGATAATTGGATTTGTGCCTTAGAACTGAGAAAAAATCATATGGGATTTTTCTTGATGTTTATATGATGATATCCTATTTTGTTTTGGATATCCATGCAACAATTAGACAAATGTGTATCTCCTATTGATAATATTTGATATCATTCTTTTCATTTATAGTTTTGTTGGGAAGGGTTTTTGAGGAACATGGTTGGGAGTGTGGCTTGTTGTGGGGATATGCACCCTAAGTGTTCATATTATGATAACTCATTGTGGATTTTTCATCACTTCTAGTATCACGGTCCCATAATACCAGCTACTACTTTTTGGCCAACTTTGACATTGAAAAAATATTTTAAAAATAAATTCACTTTCATATGCATATTTAAATGGTACCATTGAACCTATTATGTGTGAGGCCTATGGAAATCTTTGACAACATACAAGAAATCTCTAAAATAAGGATACATGGTTAAAAAACATGTATTATTCTACTTGCTAAGTTTGAACATTCATAATAACTTATAGAAATTATCCACTGGATATTAAAATTTTAATCAAAACCTTCATTTGTGAAAAAATTTACCACAAAAATTGGTAAACTAGAACATTTGGAACATTGTATAGTGCTTACTAGGCATTTTGTAATGTACATGACATGCCTCTTTTAGTGTGTGTAAACTCTTTTAGCACTTATAAAACTCTATTTAGGCATCTATTAAAGGTCAAATAGTTCTTATACACATTCTGAAAGCATCTATCAAAACTAAAATTATGTTTATAAAATAAGAAACTTAAATAGTGGATATTTGTAGATATTTTTTGAGTAATCTAATCATAGTGTTGGATATACTTGTCCTAGTTCTAGCTATATTCCAATTCAAACTCAATCCCAAATCCTCCAAATCCACACTTTCAAAGAGAACTACACAAATATTTGGACACCTATAAAAAGTGTTTTGATGCTTACACTATCTATTTTGGTGAGCCTATACCGAATTTTTTAATGCCTACCAAATTTTTGTAACACCTACCAGAAAAATTGTAATGCCTACCAAAATTGTTACCATGCCTACCATAATTGTTTTAATGCCTAAAAACACTATTTTGATAGCTACAAATGTGCTTTAATGCCTAAGAATATTATTTTAGCATCTAAAAGGGTGCTTTTGTTAAAGATGATTAGATTTATTGTAGATTTAGATAAGTATATATTTTTAAAATTCTCTTGAACTGTACCTATGCTAACTAATTGTTTCTATTACATATTATATTCTAAATGTAGCTATGTATTAATGTCACAATGATTTTGAAATAATATTAATAAATTTTTCTTATTTTATGAAGACCAAATATTGATAATACTAAATATATATGAAGATCAAATGCAAGAAAAGGCATTGCACTTGATATTGTGATTTCCTTTTGGTCTAATTAGGAAAAATTGTATATATGTCCAATTGGATACATGATGATGAATGGTCATGTCTCCATGTGAGTGGAGACATGCTAAATTTATTATAAATCCCATGTAATTCTAAGAAATATTTTCATTCTATGTGTAGCCCTTATTTCACTAACATTGATATAAAATTGTAACTCTTCATTCACATCATTCATGATAGACAAATTTATTGAAAAAATTCTTAGTCATTGTAATAAATCTTGAATTATCATTATCAAACATTCAACAATATATAATGTTGTCATGTCATTATGGAGAAATTTTTTCGATACAATTTGTTCTTATCTTTTCTTTCACACTTGTACATCATCTAAATAGTTTTGTTGGAACTTATAATTTCCCTTTCATGAGCAAGATATGTTTAAATAGTTTTTCCTATTCAAGTCATGACTAAAATTTATATCTCAATTTTGACCAGAATTCTACTCCAAATACTCTTACACTTTACCTAAAACTCAACTTCCTTTAACCATGTCCCTTAATTTAGTGTAACACTTAACCACTTATTAACCCTAACCATAACACTAAGTGCCATATAAATGAAATTGTAAACTTTGGATCTTAACTCTAATTTTATTTCTATATGTTATTGTACAAAGCATTTAGTGAATTATATATCAAGAGAGTAAGGATGGATAGATGGATAGAGAGAGACTAAGGCCCATATCTAGAGAGAGATTAGGGGGTCTATCTCTCATACTATAAAAATACATATAATCTAAAACCTTAACCCTAACCTTACTCCTAATCATAACTATAACTATAACCCTAACCCTACTTCTAATCATAACTATAACCCTAACCCAACTTCTAAATGTAACACTTTCCCTGATCATGTTTCCTAAGCCATTAATCTATCCATAAGTTACATAGTATTATAGGTCCTAACTTTACTGTAAAAATAACCCTAATCCTAACTCTATCCCTAACCCTAACCCTAACCCAAGCCCAAGCCCAAACCTTAACTCTAATTATATACATAGTTGTATTCCTATCCATTACATTACCTATTACCTTTGCAAGTCTTATAGAAAGCTTAACTATAACAATATAAATAATCTAAAACCCTAACTATAACCCTACTTCTATCTGTAATCCCTATTATAATATTAAACAATTGCATGTTTGACCCTTGCTCTAATTATAATGTTTGACTCTTACCCTAACTATAACCCTAAAGGTGACCCTAACTCACACCCTAATCCTAAGCCTAACATTAACTCTAACTCTAACCCTAACCCTAACCCCAATCCCAACCCTAACCCTAATTGTAACCATTAGTGTACTCCTATTCATTATATTATCCATTACCTTTGTAAGTCTTACAGAAAGCTTAATTATAACAATACATATAATCTAAAATCAGGGTCTCCATAATGAGAACTCATCGCTTCAACCAACTAAGCTAAACCCCTTGGACTATGTGTGTGTGTGTAACTATGAGAGTAATTGTTCTCAAGGAACCTATTTTAATAAATCCCAATTATGAAAAATAACCTTGGGATTAAATGAAAATAGGCACCTTGAGAACAATTACACACAACATCTCTCTCTCTCTCTCTCTCTCTCTCTCTCTCTCTCTATATATATATATATATATATATATATATATATATATCTTCTAGGTCTTAGAGAATATATGATGCTTCAATTTGAGTTTATGAATGACAATTAATTTCAAAAATAATATCAATATAATGATGTAATTTTAAACTTTTAAGTATGTATGTATGTGTATACACACACATATACACATACACATATCTAGATATATGTGTGTATATATTTGTATTTATGTATGTACACACATATATCTATATATAACCATACATACATGTCTCTCTCTCTCTCTCTCTCTCTCTCTCTCTCTCTCTCTCTCTCTCTATATATATATATATATATATATATATATATATATATATATATATATATATATATATATATATATAGACAGACAAACACAATGTATATTGATATATATACATGCATATAAGTATACCATTATATTGATGATTTTAAATTCATTCATAATCATCTGATCAAAGCTATCATTTTCAACACAATGTCTTAGCTAGGGAAGATGAAAGTTTAACCAATTATAGATCACAACAATATTGCCTTACTTTTGATATTTTGAAGATATGATATGTTAAATAATATGAAGTCACTTAACATTCTTCATAACACAAATATTCATATCATGGTATGTGCACATACATCAAGTCTCATGATGTCTACCATAACAAATCATGGCATATCCATGGATACTCTATCCACCATTATTATTATCTCTTAAGGATTATAATGATCTTTGAATGATCAATATCAAGTCTCATGATATCTATTAGACTATCCAAGAGATATTAACTATCATGACATGTCCATGGATGTCAAGTCATATGATATACATCATGAAAGTGAAGAAAACATTGTAAAGTCATCACATTGCAATGTCAAATATAGGTGGTCATTATCTAAAAGATCACCACCTTTTAATAATGTCCACAGTGACTCATAAAATCATGGAGTTATATAGTAGACAACAAAAGTGTAGTGCCTGCCCCTAGTTGACATTTTGTTTTAATTGCCAAACTCTTTTAGGCCAGTTTTATACTTGATGTTTAGTAGCATTACTTTCAAATTATCATTTATTGTTTTACATTCAATTTATTATATAGTGAGATTACTTGGTACTCTATATTTCGTGTATGTATGATGATTAGTTAGATGGTTTATTATCACATGTGCTTTCTTATGGATACTTACCACATACTGCATGTGTATGGTGTGCGTGTTTGTTTTCTTTATGTATGGTGTTTCTGATGTGGTTAAGGAAGGGAGTCGTAGTCACCTGCTAGTCAGGATCTACATGATGCACCACTTCCTAACATTGCCTATTCAGCTTAGAATATTGTGTCTGTACATGCGTGGATTTTATGCAGGTTATAGGTACCGGGTATCGACTTCCTTGAATTGCTAAGATGAGTGTACCCTATCGCATTATCTCAATGGTAAGAGAGGGGAGATAAATCTTAAGTCCAAATCCTAAACTTTTAAGCCATTGAACTAAAAATTAGGAGAAGTATCTAAGTCAAGTACCCTCCGAATGCGTCGAATGACGTTAATTCATGACTATAACCCTTTGTTTAATTTAGTATGTGTTTTGCTATGATGAGTTTGCGAATGTTGTCTTTATGAGTCTTTGGCATATTTTCTATTAATTAAGTTTAATTAAAAGATTAATTAATGATTTAATTTAATGGAAAATTAATATGATATTATAATTATATTTAATTAATTGAGAAATTAATTAAATAAAAGAATTAAATTTGGAGATAAAAGTTTAAAGATAAATTTAGAATGTGGTAATATTTATTTAATTTAATAATGATATATTTAGAGTTCATTTTTAAATAAATGCTAAATATTATTGTTATTTAAGTTAATTAAATATTTTATCAATTAATTCTATAATAAGTTAAAAGTAAAAGATATTAAATTATTAAAAGAATTTAGATTGCATGATGTGAGCATGAGTTGAAAATAAAAGAAATTAATTAAAAGATAAAATAAGTGAAAATAATAATGTTATAAAGTGCACATGGAATTAAAAGTAATAAATGATTAAAAATAGAAGTCAAGCCAAAAAAAATTAAATTAATTTATTTAATAATTCATTTAATGTGCATTAAAAAGATAAAGCAAAGATTAATACAAGTTAATTTTAGAGTTAACTCAGTTGAGCAAAGAGTCCTCTTGGGTGAACGCACCATTAGTGCCCCAATTTGAGGAGAAAACTCCTTATCACAACTTTGGGGTTCATTTTTGAGGGACCAGGAATTTTGGAGACAGAAATTTTGGGTGACAACTTTTGGAAGCAAATTTCAGAAGGAGAATTCTAGGAAAGATTTTCAAAAAAAAAAGTTATTGAAGAGGAGCAAATCTTCTAACAGTTTTTTTGGGATTGCATATTAGCATCAGGTTCAGGTAGGGTCTTGTGTTTTGATCACCCATTGAATTATATAAATTAAGATTCCTGTCTACTTCGTGATTGTGAAAAAAAAACTTGTCTTCTCATATTTCATTATACAAATCTGTTAATTCGTCATCCTGGATATTTTGCTGTCCTTTTTCATCTGTATCTAAGGATTTAATAAATCAGTTAGAAAACCCTCATCCTCTAGCTTAAAGAAAATAGGATTGTATTTGAAAAGAGTTGAATTTAAAGATGAAATTTAAAACAAATTGGACAGTTGCTAATACTTTCTCTATTAGAGTAATGTGCAGAATCAATCTTTTTAAAAAAATGCATTAAAACTTTTTATGTGGAAGGATATTTAATTAAACTTTATTAATTTATAAAAAACATTAATTAAAGAAATTACATAATAATTGAATTTTAAAATATGAATATATATTTAAATGTTAATATAAAAACATTTATTAAAAATATATATATTAAAAAAATAAAATAAAATGAATTGGGAGGGGGGGGGTTACCCCACCCCATTCCCACTTACCTTTCAGAGCAGTATATGCTGCGCTGACCTCAGTACAGACTACGAAAATAGGAGTAGTATGTAGTACTGTTGCTGTGGTCGCAGCTAGCCTGCGGCCGACAGTTGTACTTTAGCCAAGCAGGCTATAAACGCAAGGTTACAAATATGTTTAACTTCCTTTTTAAATTATCATTTTTAATTTATTAAGATTGTTAATAGTGATTTTAATATATAGTAATTTTTAATTAGTATTTTTAAATAATTATAATTATTAACGAGTTTAATATTATTAATAAATTTTAATATTAGATTGTATATTATTTAATAATATTGGTAAGTTTTATTTATTAATTTAAATAAAAATACATTTTAATGTAGTTTTTGTAAATATTAATAAATTAATAATTAATGAAGATGTTAATATAAGTAATTAGATCATTAATTATTGATTATTTTAATTAAAACTAGTTTAATTAAGATAATTAATAATAGATATTATTCGATAAAATTGTAGAATTAGATTATAGATTTAATGTAAATTATTATAGAAATGGGTTAATTATAAGGGTTAATTGCGAAAACTTATTACTTGAAATGTATATGAAATTGAAACTTTACTTTTAACCCTAATGTGTATTTTTGAAAACAAATCCAAACTATGAAACTGTATTGTTCTGTTGTACTGCCTATGTTTGGGGTTTTGGGTTGTCCTAGTGTTGACCAGTTTAGGACGTTTACCAGAGGCTCGTGGGTTATGCGATTGTGATATTATGATGATTTGTTTTTGATCTTTCTAAACCCAACCATGGTGATGTGTTGATATGCTCTATGATGGATGTTTTTACTGTGTGTTATTGCTTTCCAGTTTTCTTGTGTGAAGCTGAGGTGTATGTTTTTGAGTTACCCGACTTAACAATTTTTGAGTCATCGATCAGTTATACTTGGGTTGCTTTTCAGTCACCTTGATGGGATTGAAGTGTCTTGTTATGCTCTTGATGATGTCATGTTGTGACATGTTTGACTTGACCATTTTGGAGTCTTCGATTAGTACTGTGATTTATTATTAAGATACTTTTTGTTTGCTCGTTGGAGAACCTTTGGATATTGTGACTTATCATTGATGCCTTCAATTGCTAATAGAGAACTGTCGTGATCATTATGATTATTATTTGATTCTTATCAGTTGCTTATGGAGAACTGATGTGTTTATTGTGGATTATAATTATGATGCTTTCAGTCGCTTGTATAGGATTGAAGTGATTTTATTATGTTTCTTGATTTGTGATTTCATGAGCCTAGGGTAGGTTATCTATGTGTAGTGTCGGGAAGTGGCTTGCAATGGGGGTCGAGGCTCTAAGAGGCTACCTGGAAAAACCCATTGTAAGTTGTTTTAATAAGTGAAAACATCTCACCTAAATACTGACTTAAATGAACTTAATAAGATAATTGTATGTTCTCTCCCATGCCTTGAGTGCTAATATAGACTAGGATGGGGTAGAGAGAATGCTTGGTTGTGACCTTGCATTCTATAGTATGCCTTGTCAGTGCGAGAGGATACTAGTGGCGACAGGATCATAGGGGACCTAGGATTCCTAAGGGATTGCTCGAGTAACTTCCAACATGACTTTTGTGATGACATTTTTCCGCTTGCATAGTAGGTTTCCTATGTGTCTTTATGTGTCTCTGGGTCTAGATGTCTATCTATGTTGGAACCTTTGAGTTAGTGTAATTTTAGGATTTCCTAGACTTAGAGAGTACTTGTGTTTTGTGTTTTGATATCCTGGTTGGGACTTGAGACTATCTCCTCAGTGCGGTGGGAGTGGACCATTTAGGTTCCACGCAGTCGGGTGGTAGTGCTTTTTACTCTTACCATTGAGATCCATTCATGGTCACCATGGCTGGAGCTTTCTTGGTTGGCATTTACCTTCATTCTGTTCATGGATTGTTATGATGGATGGTTAGATTTTATGATGGATGTTTTATCATTATTGATGTATGGATGTATCATGTATGCTATATGGTTTCATTTATTTTACTATACTTTGTATTATGGATTTGAGGATGATGTATCTTTGTTTCTACTTATGTATGTTCTTTTAAGCCTTTCATACCCTGTGAC
Source organism: Cupressus sempervirens (assembly GCA_028749045.1). Taxonomy (NCBI): domain Eukaryota; kingdom Viridiplantae; phylum Streptophyta; class Pinopsida; order Cupressales; family Cupressaceae; genus Cupressus; species Cupressus sempervirens. The sequence goes on along the minus strand of CM053786.1, from coordinate 345,586,830 downwards.
ATGTATGGTGGATGATTGAGCATTCCGAATTAATTTGCCAAGAGGCATTCGAAACTGATGTATATTATGTGGACATTGAACTTTCTTATTATTCTTTCATGTGGACGTAGTAGTTGTTAGACTTAGAATTAATTAATTTTAAATGTGACTCAACATCTTGGGATCCTTAAGGAATGTAACATGTTATGTATGTTTGTTGATGATTACATGTTATTGCTTCCGCTACTATGTGTTTGATGTATATGTTATACTTTCTTACTTAAAAAAAAAATGTTTACCAAACTTAGTAAAACTTTAGGTTAATTATTTTGGATCCCTTGGTGGGGCGTTACAAAAAGGGTTCACAAATTAAACATATTTTATATATTAGTACAAATAAATAATATTTTTTAGACCTAATCTCAAGTTTGACTTAAATTTTTACCCATACCAAGTTTATTCCAAAGTTGTTCAACTATTACCCTGAATAGAGGCTTGGTGACAATGTCTATTCTCTAGTCACATGTACTAATATACTCTAATTGAATCATATTCCTTTCTACCATGTCTCTCACATAGTAATAAGGAACCTCTATGTGTTTTGATCTATAATGGAAAACTAGATTCACTGAATGCTTGATACAACTCTAATTATGATAGTGAATAACTATAAGTTTCAAGGGCTCAATAAATAATCTCACAAGCAATTTTTGTAGCCATACTATCTCTCTTGCTCTCATAAATGTTACAATATCTTTGGCTTTTGTAGAGATTTGTGCACTTGATGATTGTTTCTTGCTAATTCATGAGATGATTGCCAATCTTAAAGTGAAGCAACATCCTTATGTGATTTTTTGATTAGTTGTGCTTCCAACTTAATTTGAATCAAAGTATTCATGTAGATCTATGTCTATATTTTTATATTTAAGACCACATCCAATCTTACCTTAAAAGTATCTTAGAATATGCTTTGCAACAACAAGATCTCCTTTGGTTCACATATAAACTACCTTAGATAATTCACCACATAACATATATATGGTCTTGTGTTGACCAAATACATCAATGATCCAACAGTATTCCTATAGAGAGTGGGATCTACAAATTTTGATTCTAGTGGTACATTCTTCAATTTGTGCAAATTGGTTTCCATAGGTATAGAGATAGGTCTACAATCCAAAATTCCAAACCTTTTAAGAATGTTAATGTTACTTTCCTTGATTAAGAATTATGCCATCTATTTTCTCCTAGATTTCCAATCCAAGGAAGTAATGTAAAAGATCCAAGTCCTTTATGTCAAATTCTAAATCTAGGTTCTTACATTGAGAGATTAGATGACATTCTCCTATGAATAGTAGGTCATCAATAAATAAAATAAGTATGAGCATATATCACCATGAATTAGCTTAAATAAAAGGTTTGAATTTGCATCATCCTTGGGAAACCCTAGTCCAACAAGATAGTGATGTCATTCAATTTACCTAATCAATTATCTAGCTGTGATACCATTTGATGTAGATTGGACCTAAATAACCTAATAATCACAATGTCCAAATTTGTAGACAATAATTTCTTGAAAAAAAAATACATAGTTTAAATTCAAAAAAAATAAAATTCTAAGAGGAAAACCCCAACATAGTTTGAGTTAAAGTACAAACATGAATCACCCTTTCACAAAAGAAAATACTAGCAACATAAAAACTATTATACTTCAAAGAAATAAAAGTGATATTTGTGTTTCAAATTAAAAGTAATTTGAAGTGACATTTTCTAGTTTTCTAATATTCTCTAACATTATTGAAGTAATTTTTTATAATTAACACTCTAAAAAAATACACATATTTTTATAATAAAAAATAAAACATTAAACAAATATTTCTACAATTTAAACAAAATAGTACACATATATTTATATTAAAAAAAAAATTAACAATATAAAATATTTTTAAAAGCACGTACTCATTATTAGTTCCTGCCGAAGGCAAGCTACTTATGCATTCATTAAGTGAATAAGATTCAATTACTTCAAACAAAAAATTAATACTTAGCATCTATTAAGTGCATGAGATGCAATTACTTCAATTATTTCAACCAATAGAATTGTAGAATTAATTCATTTTTAAAGTCTATTACCTAAGTTTGTTATTTTAATATATTTTTAAATTTTGAATAAAATAATTTATTTGAGCTTCTATTGGCTCTACATGAAAAAATGCAAGGTGAAAAATCAATTTTCTAAACAAAAAATTAGAAAGAAATTCAAATCTATTAAATGTGCATTAATGAACATTTAAGAGACTTGCCCTTTAATTTCTCTATAATTTTCTATTCGCAACTACCGAAACTTGTCCTTTTCTTTATCTCGGTCATTCTCAATTTTTTTTGTTATTAATTTTTCTATCCAAGACCATTGCCACATCTCCTTTTTGGAATTTTTTGAATTTATGTTCTCTTTTCTTCAAGTTATAGTTCTTTCTATGATGTCTAATTCTTGCTGTAATTTCTCTTGTAGGTTGTTCTCTACATGATATCCAATGGTATTTTAAAGATTTTCCTCAAAGTTTTAATTTCAGCGATTGTTTTCTCTTTCAAAGTTTTGACTTTTAGTGATTGTTTTCTCTTTTAGACCATCTTTACTTATCCAAAATTTCACAAATTCCTAAAAAAAAAAAATTCCCATTTTAGATGTCCTCAGCTGTTATATAAGTCTTTTTAGAGTTGTTCTTAGACCTATTTCCCTTGAAACAAAAATAAATTCTTAATTTTTTTGGACTTGATCTACTAGTTAGAAATTTAATGGATTTGGTTAGTTGCCCCTGGAGCCAAATGCCGAACTACCCACCTGAAAGAATTCAACTTGGTAGGTAAGTTTGAAATCTAAAATGAGAGGGAAAAGTTTTGCTGAAAAACAAAAGGAATGAATCTGATTTATTCGATCGGTTGAAGAGGTTAGAAAGTGTAGAGCAGAGAGAAGCATAAAGAAGAGAAGGAAAATGATCAGCAAATCAAGTCAAAGGTCAGATAATAGAAGGAAGGTTTAGGAAGAAGATAGTGTTTGCAACAACATGAATTTGATCTCCTTGTTCTCTGTGAGTTTGTATTTTTTTGTCCTGTGAAGCATTGATTGCTCCAAGCTCATTGTATGCAGCCTTTAGTATTGTAAGTTTAAGTTTGAGTTTAGTTTTATTTGTTTGAAGTTTCTAGTGTTTTCTAGTTGAATTTGAATGCTCCCAGATGTTGTAATAGTTTTTTAACCTAGTTGAATACCAAGCAAGTAGGCAGGCATACAAATATTTATTGTCCCCTTCTATTTGTCATTGCATGGAATTTTGTATTTGAGAAGTTCATATTTCAAACAACTCTCTACATTTTAATGGTGGAAAAGTTTAGATAGGAGGTTTGTTAAAAGATTACTCAATTTGTGTAAGATGCAATGTCTTTACTGAGTCCACCAAGTCTCTCTCTGCTATCCTTACCAAGTTCACTCAATTCCTTTTGTTTATCGAGCTCACTCGGCATCTATATAGCTGAGCTCTCTCGACATACTCTATGTTGAGTTTCCCTTTGTTGTTCAGCTCACTTGGCTCCTTTATGTGTCAAGTAACTCGACACCATCTTCTTGTCACTCGGCACCCTCTTGTGCCAAGCAAGTTTGTAACTTGGCATTGTTTGTTGTCGAGTGAAATTTATGAGTTTGTGATTTATTTTTCACATGGTATCAAAGCTTTGAGGCCCCACGTCCATGGTGAGTTAGAGCATTTTTTATATGGGTATATTTGACATGGTAGGAGATGCAAGAAAGATATGGTAGTAGCCACCATCCTTTAATGGACAAAATTATGACACATGGGCAAAGAAGATGAAAACCATAATGGTAGCTAATGATCTGTGGGAGTTTGTAATCAATGGATCCAATGATGTTATAGTCCCAACACTGTATGCTACCCTCACAAAAAAATAGAAGACTCAGTTGAAAGAGTCAAGCAGAAAGGATGTGAAAGAATTAAGTCTAATTAAGGTAGCAATGATAGAGATAGTCCTTCCCAAGATTATAGCAGCAAATTATGTAAAGCAAGCATGGGATATCCTTGAGACGAACGTCAAGGGGACTGATAATGTTAGAGTAGTGAAATTATAAATGATTAGAAGGGAATTTTATAACCTTCTAATGAAGGACAATGAACCTATTGCAAAGTTCATCTCATGGATCTCCACTTTGATAAACTAGCTCAAATCAAATGGAGAAGATTATGAAGAGTAGAGGACTGTGGAAAAAATGTTGAGGAGTTTACCTTAGAAATATGACAACCTTGTGATGACCATTGAGGAAGCAAAGGAAATCACCACATTGACCATGGATGAGTTGATGAGAACTCTTCAAACCCATGAGCACCGGATTAATTGATCATTAACAACTTCCCAAGAGTAGTCTTTCAAGTCTTAAGAGAATTCAAGAGGCAGGGGGAGAGGAAAAAATGGCTTTGATAGAGGCTCAAGAAGTAGAGGTCATTGGAGGAATGGTCAAAGGAATGTTGATGTAGAAAGCTCAAGACAAGTAAGCAACCAAGAGGGAGCAAGAACCTCTCAAAATAGCTTTAGAGGAGGTAAGAAGAATTACAACTCCAATAAGAGCAATGTTGAATGCTACTACTATCATAAGTATGGGCATTATGCTAGTGAATTTTGGAAGAAGCAAGGTGATTAGTCAAAGAAAAATGCAAATGTGGTTGATGTGAACATGGAAAATACAAATAATCCCACAACTTTCATCATGTTCAACATTGGTGAAGAAGGAAGCCCTAAGGTATGGTACTTAGATAGTGGTTGTATCAACCACATGAGTGGTATTGAAAGTTTATTCTCTTTCATTGATAAGAATTTTAAGTCTAAAATTAAGATGGGAAATAGTGGAACCATCCCCACAGTGGGCAAAGGATCAATCATGATCCGCACCATGCAAGGTGAGAAGAAGGAGATACACAATGTGTATTTTTCCCCTAGTATGAAGCATAATTTGATGAGTATTGGACAACTCATTCAGAATGGATATGAGGTGCTGATGGAAAATAACAAATGTGTTATTCATGAGAAATATGGGAGTAATAGATTACTTGCAATAGTCCAAATGACAAAGAATCAGATATTCCCCTTGAGGATAGAGACATGTTTCTCTTCTCAAGTTAGTGTTGCACCTCCCAAGCATGCATGTACAATAGAACATCAATAATAAACTCGTAAGAGTGTGATTGAAGACCCCTCCAAGCTTTGGCATCTCAAGTATGGACATATTGGCCTTGCTGATTTATTTTTTTTGTCCAAGAAAAGAATAGTAGATGGTTAGCCAAGCATAGCAAATTCATATGACAAGTGTGAGGCTTGCATTTTGGGTAAGCAACATAGGTTTCCCTTTAATTCTAGAAATTCTAGAAGGGCTAGAGCACCATTAGAATTGATGCATTCTAATTTGGTAGGCCCTATGAAAACTATTTCTATTGGGGAGAGTACTTATTTTATGACATTTATAGATGATTCCTGTGAGGCCTGACCCTAACCCATCATAGCATAGTTGATACATTATTATTTTGATACTCATGACTTGATATGTTGAGACACTATTAGATACACTGAACATATTATATTATTTCATGTTGTGTGATGTCTTACTTTCAGATATTTGATTTTGTCATTTAATGCTTTATGAACATGTATACTGATAAACTAAGTGAATGTAGAATTAACACTTTGATTATACAATGTTAATGATTGAAAATATGAGTAGAACGAGATAAACAATTGATTATTTGAAAGATGAATGTTTTAATTTATGTGATTTCCCTCATATGTTATATACATATATGCATGTAATTTTTTTGAGCTACAGATGCGTGCAATGAGTGTGTAGGATATTTTAGCCAAGAAATCTAATGGAGAAACGAAACTAAACCCTATTTACCATTTGTGGAAACCTTGGTTAAATTTGATGAAAGATATAACCCCATTGTTCATTTTTTATTTGTATCATGGTTTGAATGAATGTATCATTTTGTAATCTTTTAATTTTAATATTTTGTAATAGTGTTTTTATAGTGTCACTTGACACTCATGAATTGTATATGCATTCTAGCATGATAGTTAGGGTTAATCGAGTAACCTAAAGATCTAAGTTGGACTAGTTTAGTGACCTTTTTGCTAATCAGTTGGTAATCAAGATTAATCACCCCTAATCTGGATTAGTGTTTATTTTTCTTTTTGAAGGTTGTTAGATAGTCCTAAAATTTTCTAGCTTTTGATAGGTCCCTAATTAATACTAAAGGCCTAAAATTATGAAATCTAAGTAGCCAAAGGGTATGGGTATGGGTTGGGGGCATTTTCCACCCCCCTAGCCCCTTTTGTTGACTTTTATGGTCACTCAAAATCCCCATTTTTGTTTTATTGCGAAAATTGATAGTTTTCATCATGAGTTGGATGAGTTTAACTCCACCTTGAGGTTAGCCTTAGGTCTAGTTGGGTTAGAAGCCTCTAGAACTTTTGGGCAAGTGGGGGAGTTATTGCATTTTAAAGGTGCTTGAGTTTAGGATCTTATTTAGAGGTAATTTTGAGAGGGTTTTGGGTGTTTAGCCAACCACTAGTTTTAGAGTGGAATTTAGAATTGAAGGAGAAGGAGAGGAAAGCAAGCTTATATCAAACTTGTTCATTTGCCATAACTTGATTTTTGAAGATAGGAATACTTCACCTCATTTTCTTCCTATTGTGCTTCATGTTTAAGTTATATTGCTTATGTATGTTTGTGTGTGTGTTGAGTATGTTGGGAGGGATTGAAATAGGTTTACTTAAATGTCCTTCCTTTTTATTTTGCTTGAATTTCAAAGGGATTTTTATGGGTGTATTGGCATTACTCACCCTCAAATAGGGTAGAAGTGGCCATGTATGGGATAAGGTCTTTAGTTGGACTCCAATAGTGTAGAGTCTCTTCTCAGGATGAGAAGAGGGAGAGAAGGTAGGGTGTTATGGGCCCCTACTTGTTAGCATAAACCACGTCTAAGTTTTGGAATATAAGAATGGAAGAACATAAGTTATTGAATTTTAGCCATGAAAGGGCACCTATTTTGGTGTTGTGTTTGACATCTCCTATTGGAAAAATCTACCTTCACCCTAGTCTAGCTCTATGTCGAACCTATTGTGTAAACCTAGGATGGGAGTGAATGTCTGATTTTGTCTTCATGTTATGATTCGTTGTCTCCTGGTTAATTTTTGTTCTCTCCATGATCACCATGATGTATTGTAGAATTCATAATGGATCCCTTGTTAAGGGCCAAGAAGGAAATTCAAAATGGTTAATGGATTTCAGTTATGTTGGGATATTTCTCCTTGGGATTGAAAATCCTACGTAAAATGTATTTTAAACTTATTGTTGAAGTGGCAATGAAGTCAAGTTTTCTTATTGGTTATTTTCTTACAGAGAATTTGAACCAAGTGGGTTAATAGAAAAAGAGATTGAGTAATATTCTTGCATTTGAGTTCTTATTTTAATTCAGCTATATGAATGTTGTATTGAAAAATAGATAAAATAGTGTTATACAATTATGCAAATGTTAAGTTCAACATGTTAAGGAAAAATGGTTATGGTTGGAATTTCAACTCGATTTTGTGCTTATTAGGAGGGAACATATAATAATCTTGCATTATTGTGAAACAAACTATTCAACTCTAAGTTATAAACTCATTTAGAAAAAAATATACCCCTTGTTATAAAATTAAAAAAAAAATAATATAAAATTTGTTTGGAAATTCTATACTTAGACAAAATAACACTTTGAAAAAAAAAGACATCTTAAGAGTAAAACCTCTTTGGATTTTGTATGAGAGGAAAAAATAATGCCTCCTTGAAACATAGAATATGCTCTAAAGATTCTCTATTAAAAAAATCATATGCATTGTATAAAAATCCTTTAAACTAATAATTAATTCATTATAAAAGAAAATAAAACACTATAAATATATATATATACACATACATATATACATACACACACACACATACATACATATATGTATGTATTATATATATACATGCATACATATATATACATATATATATGTATGTATCTATATATATACATACATACACATATATACATACATACATACATACATACATACATATATGTATGTATGTATGCATGTATGTATCTGTGTTAAAAGAAACATCTTAATCCTTACCAATTCAACTTTATGTTATAACTACCCCCCTCCACTTTCTTAGGCGTCAGTTTTTGAAAAGGCATGTTTGAGTTTTAATAAAAAATAAAATCAAAATGTTATTAATGGTAAAACAACCCCATTTACTCTCACCAATTTCACATCCCAAGTGTACCCACATGGACTGACAAGATAGGGGCAAGATTTTTATGTGGGCTTTAAAACCAAAATCCACACAGCCCATAAGTCTTATTTAAAATTTTAACTCTCCTAAGTCGAATCAAATTTGACTTTACTATGCCCTTTGTAAACCTTGGGCAGCGTGTTCTACTTGAGTGGTAGGGCTCACATGAGCCTAGGGGAGGGTTGTAAATAGAGTAGCTAGCATAGGTTAGTCTAGGTTAGTATGTTTATTTAAAATATAGTTTTTTTAAATCTTAAAAAAAAAGTTTAGTTTGGTTTTAGTTAAGTTTTCATGAGATATGTATTTAATTTAATTTTTTTTAAAATATTAGTAATTAATATGTTTTAAATATTAGCTTGCTTTAATATTTGAATTTAAGTTAGTTTTAGTTAGAATGTAATATTAGTAATTTTTTTTTTGTAGTTAGTTTTGTTATCTAGGATTAGTATTAATAAAATGTTAGTTAAGGTTAATTGTTAGTATTTAATTTTAGAATATTAATTAGATTTAGTTTTTAATGTAAAAGTTTAAATACAAATTTAGCATAATTCAAATGGTGTTAAAATATTAATTGGCATATTATTTATATTATTATTTTATCCTAGTTAGAAGTAAAGGATGTTTTATTCTATTAAGTCAAATAAACTTTAATTTTTTGTATGATAGATGTGATGTTATATTATTTAGTGAATTCTTTTTATTTTGAATGTTTAGAATAATTATAGTTAGGACTATGACTTTAATCTTTTGAAATAATTAGATTGGTATTTATTTGAATTGTTATTCGAATGTTTAAAATATTTTTAAAGTAAATAAGAGTGATAATAAGCTAGATCATTTAAATAATTTAATTTGGATTGTTAAAATTAATAAATTGATTAAACAATGAAAGTTTAAAATTAACGATCTTTTCCTACTGATGATTGTGAACCCTAATGGAATGTCAAGGTGTTAATTTAAGAACCTGTTTCTTCCTATGTTGTACCTACCACTTTAACTTATGAAAACAACCATATTGAACTTAGTGAATTTAATTATTACACTTAAAAAAAAATTATTACATGTGTTTTTGCCCCTATTTTTTTGGGCATGACATTTTGGTATCAGAGCCCGTGTGTCAACACTAGGAACCTAAAACCATTATGCTTCTGAACTTAAACTAAACTTTAAATTGGGTAGGATGCCTCCTATTACTTGAAACAACTAACAAGGCAGAGGTCCGAGGGGGAGAGTTGGTAGAGTGGAACAGGAGGATGGACCACCACCACCTCCACCACCACCACCACTGAACCTGAATCAGGATATTTTTTATGCCTTTCAGACATTGATTGGTGTAGTTCAGTAGAGGGTACTACCTGTAGTACAACCAAGGCATCAAATTCTTGAAAGGGAAGTAGAGGGACTCAGAGGAGGTGGAGCCAAAGGTAGAGAGAGGAGTAGGAGTCCCCCACCAAGGCAGGTTGAGGAATACGGTGAGCATGAGGGTGAGTTGATACATCAAAGAGGACCACCACTCGATATACCTCCTAGACATATAGGAGATGATATCAGGGAGTTGATAGGACTTGGGCCACCATTCTTTACTGGTTCCATAGAGGGAACAGTATTAGAGGCCTAGTTATAGAGTCTATAGCGGTGCTTTGGATTACATCCTTATGGGAGTAATCTGAAGGCACGTCTAACAATCCATTAGCTAAGAGGAGATGCCTCCAATTGGTGGTATGAAGAGGAGACTATAGGAGGAGTGAGGATGGATACCCTCCCATGGGAGTCATTCTTGGAGAGATTCTAGGAGAGGGACCTGTTTGAGCACTTTAGACAGAAGCTGATAGAGGAATTTCATTCTCTATATTAGAGGGGTCTTACAGTAGCTTAGTATGAGAGCAAGTTTCTTGAGCTCCTTCCATATGTTGAATACATGAAGGATGAAAAACTTAGAGTATATCACTTCATCATGGGACTAAATTTCTCACTCTAGGGTCCAGTCTTTTTAGCCTTCCCTACCACCTTTAGATAGGTAGTTGAGATAGCACTAGTTACTAAGGATACTAGGGGTAGATAGGAGTCACAGGATCGGTCTTAGAACCAAAACTCTACCCAGCAAAAACCCCCTTGGAAAGGGAATCTAAACTATATAGTAGGGACCTCTAAGGGCCAACAGTCTTAGTAGTAGAAACCATAGCAGCTGCAATAGAAGTCCTCACAAGGTTATCAAGGCTCCAAGCCCAAGCAGTGGTAGTCACAGGGTCCCAAGCAAGATCAAAAGGTACAGGCCCCATAGTCATAGTTAGTGGGGACTCAACAATCTTCTAGGGGTGGTTATAGTGGATCTAGCAAGTCAGGGGGCCCATACTAAACTGGATCATAGGGTGCATGATCTTATACCTAAGGACCATGCTACACTTGTGGTTGCATGGGTTATATAGCTAGAGAGTGTCTGCAGGGATAGCCATCCGGTGGTTAGAGAGGGGCTTTTTTAGAGCTGATAGTAAGGGACATGGGCAGATCCCATAGAGTTTTTGTAGTGGTTGACAACTTCCAAGCTGAGCATTAGGCTACAATTATCGAGGCTATAGGTATTATATAAGACCGTATGGTTGTAGTTTTCTTTGATTCCAAAGCTACTAACTCTTTTATATCTCCATATGTAGTAGAGTGTTATAGGCTAGTGGTAGTTAGGTAGGATGTCAGTTGGGAAGTAGAGTTAGCCTTAAGAGCCAGAGTGTCAATTAGTTCCATGGTGCATAATTGCTAGATGCAGATTGGAGACATGTATATGATGTTTGATCTATGCATTACCCTTCTAGGTTCTTATGATTTTGTTCTTGGCATGGATTGGCTTTGTGCCCATAGTGCCAAGGTGGATTGTTGAAAAAAGAGGGTGGAATGTGTAGATGAAGATGGGATCTCTAGAATGATATTCAGGGTAAAGAGACCAATATCCCTTGATATGATTTCTGTTATGCAGCTTAGATGGTGCATGCGAAAGGGATGCCAGTTGTTCACTATCACCATTAGTGATAAAGAGGAAGATTAAGAGGGAGAGCCATCCCTTGATGATTTTCCAATCTTGCAAGAGTTTGTAGATATGTTTCCTTCAAAGCTCTCTGGTATGCCTCCACCTACAGTAGTGGACTTTCATATAGATCTTGTGCTAGGAGTCGAGCCAGTATCAAGAGCACCATACAGGATGACTACTTTTGAGCTCAGTGAACTAAAGACTCAGTTGGAAGAACTCTTGGAGAAAGGGCGTATTTGACCTAGTGTGTCACCTTGGGGTGCACTCGTGATCTTTGTAAAGAAGAAGGACATATCACTTAGGTTGTGTATTGATTATCAACAATTGAACAAAGTGACCATCAAGTACTGATATCCTCTTCCTAGAATTGATGATCTCTTTGATCAGTTGTAGGTTGCCCAAGTATTTTCAAAGATTTATCTAAAGTCAAGTTACCATTAGTTGAGGATTGTGGATAGTGATATCCCCAAAACTACATTCTATATTAGGTATGCTAACTACAAGTTCACTGTGGTACCATTTGACCTCACGAATGCTCTAGCGGTATTCATGAACCTCATGAATGGAGTATTTTGTACCCTTTTGGATAAGTTTGTGGTTTTTTTCCTTGATGACATTCTAATATATTCTCATGATGAGAAGGAGCATGAAGAGTACCTGAGACAAGTATTGCAGAAGTTGAGAGAGAACCATTTTTTTGGTAGCTTGTCAAAGTGTGCATTCTATAGACTTGTCATACATTATTTGGGTCATGTCATTTTAGGTGATGGTGTCTCAGTAGACCCATCAAAGATTAGGACCATCATGGATTGGCCAACACCCACCAGTGTCACTAAAGTGAGGAGCTTTATGGGACTAGTAGGATATTACCAATGCTTCATTGTAGGATTCTCTAGATTGGCACACTCAATCACATCTCTTCAAAAGAAGGGGAAGAAGTACAAGTGGATAGAGAAGTGTGATAAAGCTTTTGAAGAGCTCAAGAGAGCCCTCACAAGTGCATCAATTCTTGTAGTAACAGATCCTTATGAAGATTTTGTGGTGTGCACTGATGCATCTTTGGATGGTATAGGGGTAGTCCTTATGCAAGATGGATGATCTATTTCCTTTGAGTCTAGGAAGTTGAAGACTTGTGAACTCAATTACCCTACTCATGACCTACAACTTGCAGTAGTTGTTCATGCCTTGGTGAGGTGGTGACACTTCATTCTAGGTCATATATTTGAGCTTCATTCCAACCACCAGAGCTTGCAATACATATTTACTCAGCCAAACCTTAATGCTAGGCAAAGAAGGTGGATGGAGTTCCTTTGTGAGTATGATTTTGATGTTCATTAGATCAAGGGAAAGTTGAATGTGGTTGTAGATGCCTTAAGTAGAAGGAACCATGAACTTTTATCTGTGACTACTTGCACTGACTTGAGAGAGTAGATCCTACAACACTTACCAGTAGATGAGCTTTGTGTAGAAGTTAGTTAGATAGTGCATTCTCAGAGACCCTTGGAAGGGAATTATTCAGAGTACTCCTTGGAGTTTGATGGAATTTTATGTCATAGAGGACATATGTATGTACCTTCCATTGGGGGTTTGCATCAGCTCATTATACTTGAGGCTCATAGAGCACCTTATGCAGTGCACCTCGGTGTTAAGAAGTTACATGCAGATCTGAGACAATTGTATCACTGGCTAGGCATGAGAGTGTAGATTGCTATCATAGTTGTGAGATGCCTTGAGTGTTAGAGGGTGAAGGTAGAGCACCATCATCGTAGTCGGCTTCTTCAACCTCATGAGATTATAGAGTGGAAGTGGGATGCTATATCTGTGGATTTTATTATTGGTCTATCAACGTCATCTTATTGCCATGATGCCATTTTGGTGATAGTTGACACATTGACCAAGGTTTCCCATTTATCACCCATGTGTATTACATACACAACATGAGACATAGCTCAAGTGTTTTTGTGAGACATTGTCAGAATTAATGGCATTCCCTGTAAGATCATCTCAAACAGAGACTCACTATTCACATCATCTTTTTGGAGAGAGTTGTAGGCAACATTGGGTACTAGGCTCAATTTTAGTACAATGTACCATCCTCAAACTGATGGTCACATTGAGTGAGTGAATTAGGTTTTGGAGGACATGTTATGTATGTACGTAATAGACCATCAGGTCAAATGGGGGGAATACCTACACCTTGTCAAGTTTTCCTATAACAATGGGCACCATTCTTCCATAGGTATGCCAGCTTATCAGGGCTTGTATGGAAGACCTTGTAGAATGCCCTTGAGTTGGGATAGGATCAAGGATCGAGTATATCTTGGTAATTAGTTAGTAAAGGAGATGGAGCAGCAAGTGACCCTAATCAGATAGTGCCTAAGAGAGGCACATGATAGGCAAAAGAAGTATGCTAATGTGAAGAGGATAGATTGAGAGTATCAAGTTGGAGATAGAGTTTTCTTGAGGGTGTGATTGCATAAGAGTTTGATTCAATTTAGGAAGGGCTCTAAGTTGGCGCCCCGATTCATTGAACCATTCCAGCTCCTAGAGAGGATAGGACTAGTTGCATACCATCTAGCTTTGCCACCTAGCCTATCACACATCCACAATGTGTTTCACATTTCAATACTTAGAGGATACATTTATGATGAGTCACATATTATAGATTGGAATGCTTTTTAGGTGGATTTGGATAGGTAGTTAGCGCTGGAGCCTATCTATATTATTGCTCAACAGACCCTAGCTCTTTGAGGTCGAGAGCTGGACCAGGTTAGGGTCTAGTGGGATTGTTGCAATGAGGTCATGGTTTCATGGGAGGATACAGCATGGATGCGATCTCAGTACCCATATCTTTTTCATGAACTCTAGGAGGAAGTTCGTGCCTAGTGGGGGAGGATGTGAGGCCTCACCCCAAACCATCGTAGCATAGTTAATACATTATTATTTTAATACTCATGAATCGATATGTCGAGACACTATTGGATTCACTAAACATATTATATTATTTCATGTTGTGTGATGTCTTACTTTTAGGTATTTGATTTTGTCATTTAATACTTTATGAACATGTATACTGATGAAGTAAGTGAATGTAGAATTAACACTTTGATAATACAATGTTAATGATTGAAAATATGAGTAGAATGAGATAAACAACTGATTCTTTGAAAGATGAATGTTTTAATTTATGTGATTTCCTTGATACGTTATATACATATATATATATGTAATTTTCTTGAGCTACTGATGTGTGAAATGTGTGTGTAGGATATTTTAGCCGAGAAATCTAACAGAGAAATGAAACTAAACCCGATTTAACATTTGTGAAAACTAGGGTTAAATCTAAAGAAAGATGCAACCTCGTTGTTCATATTTTATTTGTATCATGGTTTGGACGAATCTATCATTTTGTAATCTTTTAATGTTAATGTTTTGTAATAGTGTTTTCATAGTGTCACTTGATACTTATTAATTGTTTAACCAAGTAACCTAAAGATCTAAGTTGGACTAGGTTAGTGACCTTTTTGCTAATCAGTTAGTAACCAAGATTAATTACCCCTAATCCAGATTAGTGTTTAATTTCCTTTTTGAAGGTTGTTAGATAGTCCTAAAATTTCCTAGTTTTTGGTACGTCCCTAATTAATCCTAAAAGCCTAAAATTATGAAATCTAAGTACCCAAGGGGTATGGGTATGGGTTGGAGGAATTTTTCATCACCCTAGCCCCTTTTGTTTACTTTTATGGTCACTCAAAAACCCCATTTTTTCTTTATTAGAAGTTTTTTAAGTTTTCCTCATGAGTTGGATGAGTTTAACTCCACCCTGAGGTTAGCCTTAGGTATAGTTGAGTTAGAAGCCTGTAGAACTTTTGGGCAAGTGGGGGAGTGATTGCATTTTAGAGGTGCTTGAGTTTAGGATCTTATTTAGAGGTAATTTTGAGAGGGTTTTGGGTGTTCACCCAACCTCTAGTTTTAGAGTGGAATTCAGAATTGAAGGAGAAGGAGAGGAAAGAAAGCTCATCTCAAACTTGTTCATTTGCCATAACCTAATTTTTTAAGGTAGGAATACTTCACCTCATTTTGTTCATGTTGTGCTTCATGTTTTAGTTTTATTGCTTATGTATGTTTGTGTGTGTGTCGAGTATGTTGGGGGGGATTGAAACAAGTTTTCTTAAATGTCTTTCCTTTGTGTTTTGCTTGAATTTTGAAGGAATTTTTTTGGGTGTATTGACATTACTCACCCTCGGATAGGATAGAAGTGGCCATGTAGAGGGGAAGGTCTTTAGTTGGACTCCAATAGTGTAGAGTCTCTTCTCAAGA